>PNEQ01038929.1:0-36807 GCA_003012365.1 Medauroidea extradentata | reverse complement strand
TCCCCGGAGCTTGCCTGACGACAGCCCGGTAAACGGGGCTGGAAGAAACACGTCACTACAGTGAGTACTTAAAACACCTTTTAGTTTTCTTCTTACAGGTCAACGTCTAACCAGCTATTTCGGAACGTCGATATCGTCAATGTAATCTTCTTAATTTACTTACAAAAACGAAAACGTCCACCGTAACCGTTTTCATATGTACTCGGGACTTAGTCGTTTTGCACCAAGTTCTAACTCCGCTTATTCAAAAGTTTTCCACACTCACTTGCGTTAATGAATTACTGGCAATGTTCACAATAGACGTATAGACGTATACCACGCTATTATAATGAACTTGCGTCATGTTTTAGAGTTTTGTCGTGTCACAAAATAGCTACGTCCCAAAATTTATAACGTAAGTTTTTTTTTTTTGTTAAACATGCCTACAATATAATCTTCACTGATCAACCTCTGTATTCTAGAAGACGTCCAAACCAGAAAATGTGGTGAGGAAAAAAAAATGTTTTCCTGTTTTTCAAACTCGTTCAGAGTATCAAGCGTGGTCGAACAGGGCAGTCTAAGACAGCGTCACTACACACAGTTTTAAATTATTATATCACATAACCATGGCATGGACAGGTGTCTCAATACTAGCGTGGTGGAGCGGTGGTAACACCCGCGTTCGAGAGGACACGGGTTCGATCACCGGTTCTGCCCTTCCTAATTTCTTTTTTTTTTTTTTCGAAATCACTTTAGGCGAATGCTGAGAGGGTTACTTAAGGGCGTTCCTGAAGGAAAAAAAATTCATAATTTTGTATTTGTATGAAACCGAGTTTTTTTTTTGCAGACGTTACTTGAGGGGTACGTTATTCCACAACAACAACAAAAAATAGCTCGGAGAGTATTTTCTTAATGACATCTCAAAGTCCAAATTTGCATGTTTTTGGTTCATACACGTCCCGAAACCCAATCAACATAATGGAACGAAATAATTCACAGTGAAAGTGCATTTCACTGGCTAAGGCTGTACGCATATTAAAACCCATTCAAGCCGTGTTTTTTTTTTTTTTTTTTAATTTCTGAAATTTGTAATTTTTTTTGCTCATTTTAGAATTTTTTTTAAATACAAAGTTATTTTGTATTAAGATTTTATATACTTAAAGCCCTAGCCCGTCGCATATAGTTTCACCGTTAATTATTTCGTTTCATTATGTTGATTGGTTTTCGGGGGTGCTTGAACTAAAACATGCAAATTTGGGCTTTGAAATGCCACTATGGGAAATATGGATGAGCTAATTTTTATTTTTGCAATAGAATAATATACTCCCAAGTTACGTCTACAAATCTAACATTGTTTCATACAAATATATCATTATGCTTTTTCTCTCCTCTGAAACACCCTTAAGGGTGCCGCCTTCCACTCTTTTGAAATGCGTGGTAGTGCGTCGTAAATAATTTCTTTACGAAGTTATTCCACATGTGTCCATTGTGTTAATGTACGAAAAGAAAGCACACTTCAAACTAACCTGTTATATCCGAAAAACTATTCACCGAATTCATGTGTAATGAACTACTCTAGAAACATGCTTGAAACTTTTCTCCAGTAAAAGGGTGGGGTCACCAAAGTGTCTGGCGACTGATCTACGATTCCACTGCACGTTTTTTCAGTGTCTTGCGGTAGAGGCGATACCGCACCAGATGAGCCGGTCAACATCGCCCTTGGCACCGTGCCTCACTCACACTAACACATGGCCAGTAGGCGGGCGCCTTAAACATACCCTGGTAGACTCCTACCTACTTTACCCCGTGTACATATCGATGGCCCAGTTTAAAAGGAAAACAACTAAAAAAACTGCATTTTTGAGTTTAGCTCGTCATCACATAGACTTAAGTGCTCTCTATACAATTGAAAAGAAACACGACACGTAAATTCACTTCTTTTAATAACGTGACAGTTTGTTCTTCTTGCCAATGAAGTTATTTTAAAGTGTGATAATTTCATCAAAGGCAGACTATAAACATTTTAAACACCTTAAATAGTTGCCTCTATGCTTTTGCTTCAAATTAACACCAACCAAATATGTTAACAGATTTTCCGGTGAAAGGAAGTCTTTCTAACGAATTTTATTTTAAACTGTGAATTTTGAGTTGTTCCCCTTTTGAATTGCGCCATCGATATACCAAGAGTTTGTGCGACCGTATAAACAAAAAACATGAATAAACACACCTTTCGTCTGGAAACGAGTTTGATGTACGGTACTGTTGCAAAATAAATGCAGGCGTTTATGCACTGTGTGCTTGTGTGTTCGAAGGAGCTGCACTCCTCGTCGACAACGACGTCATTTCAAACGGTGACATACAAGTGTACGGAAGGACAGGAAACAAACAGGAATCGGCCGTGGCCTATGTTTACTAACCATCGTAAAATTCACCTGATACGATTCGAGAAACCATGCACAACCGACATTAGGATGATCTGAACCGGGAACAGAACGGAGGTCCTCCGGAATGCGTTACAATTGTGCCACCTCGCCAAAATGGGAAGGTGGAAGAGAGAGGGAGGTACAAAATGCGTTGTGATGGTTTTATGTACAACGTCTGATTCAAAATCCGTCCGAACGTTTTCTGTTCGTGGGTAAACACGAATAACTTTTAAGAGTTGTTATTTCTTGCTGAAGGCAGTTAAAGGCGGAAGCTATATGGTCGCGCAATGGTTATAGGTTCAATAATATCGTCGTTGCAGCCTTAGCACTAAATTGGCGTTCGGTGTTATCGCAACACTTTTTCCTTCTATAGGACTTTCAGCGGCGATCCTATCATTTATTTGTGGGAGTAGAAGTGAAGACAAACTAAAGCGTCTATATTTCTGTGTTACGGATTAGATTGGTATTAGCTACAGCGTTCTGAAAACGCCGGGTTTTAACCATTTTGAGGGGGCCATGTGAACATGTTTATTATAGTAGTGTGATGTTTTTGAAAAATACGTAGCAGCATTATTTAAGATGCCTGCTCTTTTGAAATATTAACAGATGAGAAAACATTGACCAGTTTGTGATTAAAAAAATACCCGTGATAGGTTACAAAACCGGAGTGTTTGGTGTATTCGACGTAACTATGTTTCGCATAACCTAAGGAAAATTTGATAGTTGCGAAGGTACAGACTTTTTATATGCTGAAGTTTTGTTTGCAATGTCTGTCGACATTTTTAGTTCTAATATTAAACCTGACGTGTCCATTCCACCTTATGTACTGTAATTTATTTATTGTCTTTCGTAGCGACTCATAGTGTCACCAGTAAATACCCAAATATCTTTCGAAACTGACTGAAGTTATACGAAATATTGTGTACCTAAACATTCGATAATGAAGTAGTTTATTATAATTTTCAGAAGTAAATGACACATTTATTCACTTTGAAGGAGTACACTAAGTAAAATGCTATTTTTTGCTTATTAGTCATTAGTGCTGAGAAGTATTAGAGATTCCTAGAATATTTCGATGTGGAGGTGCCCAACTCCTCCAAGACCCAATGCGCAAATTCCCCCCCCCCCCTCAAAAATCCCTCTCAAAAACTCAAACTCAAATTTACTATGAGTTACGCTTCAGTACTGGAGAGATATTTAGGCTACCATTTCGTAAAAAATATCGTAAACAAATACAACTGCTCTGGTTTTTACTAGCCTACTTTGTAGGTGATACCAAGATAGCGCTTGTACAATCATGAAAACATTTTTCGCTTATGATTAAACATTTTATTCTTGGAAAAAATCCCCCCCCCCCCAAAAAAATCTAAATGTGCATCTTCCGCAATGACGAGGGTAGGGTGGGGGGGGGGGCACCCTACCCTCGTGGGCACCGCTGTTTGGATGTGAAAATTAATTCAGAAGGAAATTATTTGAAGGTTTTTTCCTCGTGCTTGCTTCTTGTAAGTAACGGTGTGTTCTCTGTGACTCCACATGCGCCAGCATTAGTGTATATCCAGCAAAACTCGTCAGTGTGTCAATTATATTTCTACTCAATAAGCACCGCGGATGTAGCAGAACATTTTGCTCTCGCATAAGATCTTGGCTCCATTTGACGGCGTGTGGTCACTCCCGATTTATTCTTGTGGAAAACGTGACGGATATTGCGGTTTTAAGGCGTGTTTATATTTTTATCGGTGCGACTTTGCATTCCGACACTGCAGCAGTCGTATGTTTTGTTGGCGAGTGCATTCCATGCATCGTCCCATTCACTAAAAGTGAATAATTGAACCCCAAAATTCGCAACTGTATTAGTTGTAAGTGAACATGCGAGATGTGATCTGGGACCATCGAGAAATAGTTGTTTGTCTGCTGAATTTGAACCACAGTGGTAAGAGTGAAGTATGAATATCTAGACTTCGTGTGTGATAATATATTGTATTTAAGTAAAGTATTGTCTTCTTTTATTTCCCATATACGAAATACCCTATTAAAATTTAACTAAACTGGAGGTGCCAATATTACAACATATTAATGTAGGTTTGAATATGTTTAATTCCTGCACAGAAAAAAAAAATGTTTTGTAGTGGCTACAAAATATTTTGTCAATTTAGTCCCTACCAAATATTTTTGTGGTGAACACCAAATATTTTGCAGTGTTCAATAAATTGCTTGTTGGTGATTACAAAATAATCAACAGTCCAACAAAAATTTTTGTGGCCGCTGCAAACGTTTTGGTGTTCACCACAAAAATGTTTGGTAGGAACTAAATTGACAAAATATTTTGCAGCCACTACAAAACTGTTTTTTCTGTGTGGGACCAAAATATAAGAATAGTGCCGACCAGATTATTTTGGTGTCCTGCTGATTTTAGTTTATCGTGTTTTCTTTTACTAAACTGTTTTGCTTGTTAGAGAAGTAGTCTCTTAAGGCCTCGCTCTTAGTTTTGCAGTGGTTTCAAACATATTTTCTAACGAAAATTAATACATGTATCAAAAATTCATTCTTTTTAACACGTATAAGATAGCATAGTTTTGTATCTGAATTTTTTTGTTGCAATACACCAAACGGATTTTTAGATTTTTGCCCCTGAAATATTGCATATTTTGTTGTCTAAATAAGCCAAAATGAAGCAAAATTATTTTTTTCTAGCAAACGGTACATTATTTTTAAAACGCTCTGGCGAAATTGTGTATCGTATGACTACACAGCCCTAATTTTTTTCAAATTCAAGATATTTGCAATTTTTTGAAATAAACGAAAGATCATGGCGTTTGTTAACATTAGGTATAGGTAGTTGCAATAAATTAAACACTTTTGACTGCCGCCTTTTCTACAATAAGTAGGCCCTATTGAAAAATATTTATTTTTTTACCATAGAAGTTATATTTTGTGTATGATGCAATCTGTTGCACTAGTATTTGTTACTAGGCCATCCGAAGTTTTCACTTAATCTCGAACCACATATGTTTTGTGTGCGCGAGCGTGAGTGTCTGTATCACGTATAAGTAGGGCCACGATTTTGTCGCGAAAATATTTTTGCATCATTTTGTTTCAATGTCTCGCGTGCACCTCGGCAGCTCTGCTTCACGGCTGTTGTCAGCGCGTCTTTGCTCAGACACGGCCCCTCATTTGACTGCACCAATAACAATAAGGATATTGTGACGCAATACGTCTGTGATTTGTCAGTAGAACATCAAGACGTGTGACAGTTAAAACGTCCAATCACTGACCATGAAACAGAGTTGCGGATGTCAACATAAGGCATGGAAACCAAATGGTGCAAAAATCTTTTCGCCATAAAATCGTGGCTCTACCCATAAGTCGTCAGGTGCATTTCAGCTGGTGTTTTAGTGTTTATTGACATCCTATTTTCTGCTTTGTTTAGATAACGTCTACCCGGTGAAAACGTGTCGTCGGCTTCGTCATGTGACGTCCCAGTTAGTGGCGAAACGCCATTTTGATGGTCTGTGCGAGTTAAATCGTCTAGAAGATTTAATGTTGTTTCGGCAATCGGTCGTGTGGCTTGCGACTATAGTAGGTACGTAGCGACAAGTATGTCGACAATATAAAGTACATTTGACCGAAAAAAAAGTAGTTTCACATTTTGTCAAGTAGCGACTAAGGGGCGTAAATGAACCTGATGACTCATAGGCAGAGACTAGAAAAATTCACGTTTTCTTTTAAGAGTAAGCAAGAATTCCAGCAACTATAGGTCTGTATCACGTTCACAATTGACCGTTGACTTACTCGACACTTCCTGGAAGTAGCTAACTATAACTGAACACGGGTCAATTTGACTGTCAGTGAGCAGCTAATAAACAGCTGCTGTCACATTCAGTACACAAGTATTCTTGAAGGCTAGCCTGCACGTCAATGTTTTCCGGCCTCTACTCATAGGTGATACACGCGGTATAGTAAAATCCAGTACATATTTGTTACTTCGCGTTACTTCGCTCACAAACGTATATATTGTTGGTGACACCTCCAGTACGTATAGCTGTGTGTTTAAAGTGTGTGTCAAGTTGTGGGAAGTAGTCAGAGAGTTTCCTGGGAGGAAATGTGTTAACAGACAGACTGTCGTTTGCAACTTCGCAATGAAACTGTGGCCGCAGCACTGGAGCAGTTAACGTTGTGGGATGTGGCCGGGTATGTCGTGAAATAATGTGGTGGTGGTGGGCGGGAGTGTGTGGTGGTCGCAGGAAACGAGCGTACGTCCGCTGCGAACCTCGCACAAGTACAGAGAGCCACACAGAGGGTTATAAGAGGAGGTGCAGTGATGGCTTCGTCCAAGTCGCGTTCCTAGTGGGCGTGCATAGACTGCATACAACCTCTCAATAGGCTACATGTGTAGGCCTACCTGACACTTACCCCATCTTTTCTCTCCCTTTCTCTCTCTATCCCTGTTATCTCTCAATTTCCTTCTATCTTTCTCCCTCGTCTGTCATCTCCGCTTCTCTCTTTCTCTGTATATATCTGTATTGCTCTTTTATCCTCTATCTCTCTATTTCTTTCTATCTCTCTTTCTAGGTGCCTCTCTTTCTCTCTTCTTTTCTCTCGATCTCTCGTTCTTTCTCTGGTATAGGTAGTGTCGTTAGGCCTAAGTGCAGTCTCGTGTGTACCACTTTTGACAATATACAAGCCAATAATGTCAACCGTACTAAATATCTTATTTCAGAAAATGTTAGCATTACCGTTAATTATATTATAAACTTGAGACGGAGACTAATAAACATGATTTATACATTTTACCACACTTATGTCACATCTAAGGCCACAAGAAATATGTTGGGCAGCCATAGAAAGTGCTAAGTTTGCTGTTGAGTAACTATACAGGAGCTAGGATGAATAGTGTTAGTTTTGTGTTGTGAATTGCTTATAAAAAGGTAATTCGAATGTTTCTGTTTCCCCCCGTCAATTTGCATGGAAAATCAACTTTAAACTTTCCTTGTGTAAGTATAAAATCAAAAGGTACTGGGTACGGTGCAACGAAACTCTCGATACAGTAAGCAACAAAAAAATTTGCTTTGAGCGTGTGGTAGATAAATATATACAACATATTAAATATTCGCGCTTTTGTAAGTCAGTATGGAAAAATTGCAAAACAAAAACCCTAGGTAATATTATTAGCCAATTTTTAGCAAACGTTCACCTAGAATGATTCATAGGTTAAGCATATTCTCTTCCGTCGCAATTAAATGTACGATATTACGGCGGCAGCGATTGTGCTTGGAAATATAGTGTGAAAATTCTAAGTGATCTGAGTGCCAACATAAACCGAATTTTGTTAATTACATCAAAATGAACTTAGTGTCCGTGTGTATTTTGCTATAAGAGCTAAATCCCTATAATTGGGCGATGTTATGCATCACTAGACTATGCGCCAATTTTAAGTTATCAATAAAACATGCTGTAAGCTTTTCGGATTTAAAACAATCTTACTATGAGTATGTTAGTATTACAAGTAAAATATTCCTAATTACAGGATATAGGAGTAAAACAATTTTTATGAGACCTTTTCAATGCAGAAAAATATTTTGTACCGAATTAGCAATTGGCACTTAGTCTACTGATACTACTTTTTACGTTCGTTGAAAGAC
Source organism: Medauroidea extradentata (assembly GCA_003012365.1). Classification (NCBI taxonomy): domain Eukaryota; kingdom Metazoa; phylum Arthropoda; class Insecta; order Phasmatodea; family Phasmatidae; genus Medauroidea; species Medauroidea extradentata. The sequence continues at coordinate 28,766 of PNEQ01038929.1, read as the reverse complement.
TGCATGTCCAGACGTACGAGTACTCTAACGTCGCTGATATTTTTTTTTTTTTTCCTTTTACTCGAAAGCATATTTTCGGCACTTAGATCATTTAGAATTTCCACTCTACAAATACGTTACTCGAAAAAAAAAAAATTAGCTCAGAAAGCTTGCAAAAATTATTGTCTAAATTCGCTGGTTTCCCCTCACTCCCCTGACAAATTTCCTTTGAGAAACCTACAATTGAGGAGTTGGCTGGGATAAAGTCTTTAGTAAGCTAAGACATTTCTTCAATCAAACAATTTGTCTTGTTCGATTTTGTCCATAGAATACACCTACAAATTTTTGTACCGGTATCTAAATTCTTCACCAAGTTATGATTTGTTTTTCTTGACCTGAGTTGGTACCATTATGTTATTAATAATTTATGTTTTATCTTTGACTGTGTTTACAGTAACTACTATTGATTTGAGTAATATAATATATATTTCTTATTGGTATTAAGAGAAAATAATGTGAGAGAAACAGGAAATAAAAAAAAAATAAACGAATTTCTCCAAAACATTTGCTTGTCATCTCACAATGCACTTTTCTTACCAAGGCCTTTATTCCAGCCAACTCCTCAATTTTAAACATATGCTTTTAGCGCTGAATGTCCTCTTTAACTTTCCCAGCATAAGCCACAGCAAACCAAGAGTGACATAAAGTTCCTGTAAACTTGATGGGTGTTGTCAAAGCTACTGGAGTTACATATGACGTCACTTTGTGTGGAATAGCAGCTAGCACTCATGGTATTTGACTTACAAGCAAATGTTGAGCGGCACGAGAGTCTACATGTATCTCGAGAGACTAACGTAGTATCGTTCCTTTTATCTGATTTTTTTTTTGCGCTATAGACGTTTAACGGCAAGTGACCACTTTTGAACGTACCTTTATCTAGAAAAATAATTTCAAAATATGCCCGTGACGCCGTTCGAGTGGTTTTTAAATTCATCCCTCTTTGAGTCGTGCTAAAGTTCAGTATACGTACTCGAAATTGTCTTAAGTAATTTGTAAAAAATTGTTAGTTTTCAGAAACAAAATTAGTCAAAATTAAAAAAAAAAAAAAAATCTTGTAAAAAGTTTGATTAAAGTATTAGATAAAAATTTTTCAGCAAATAAAGTCTTGTGTACGTAATAATATTACTGGAAATATTAAAAATATATTTTAGGGTAAAATTATATGAAACAAAAAATAATTAAAAATCCTAAATGGTGTAAAATAAGGTTATAAGACTAGGTGAGGTGTGATGCGCATGCCGTGTCGTCCTGATAGCTTCCACACTTCCATAACTCGAGCGCACAAAATACTTCCACACAGCCGACCACAGTGAAGTGTATTGTAATGACAAAACTGATTATCTGTAGTGACGCTTTATGGTATATAAATAAATAAATACCACGCAGATAGCGAACCTGACTTTAGAACTTGCATGTGTAAGTCTCCCACTATCCTTAAATATGTAAAGTCTGGATCAGTCCTTGGGTGTTTTGAACCCGGGTCGCCGTAGTGAGAGGCAAGATGTCTTGGCCACTTCACCGCCGTGATGAAGCATGTCGTTGTTTTTTTGGTTAATATCAAGTTTAGCTACTCGTGCAAAAATTGCACAAATGCAATAATTAACTAAAATGTAACCAACCTAATTTATCCTTACCTAATTTACCTTAATGTATCCTGACCTAACTTATCCTAAATTATTCTGACCTAACTTACCCTAACGTGTCCTGACCTAACTTATCCTAAATTATTCTGACGTAACTTATCCTAACGTATTCTGACGTAACTTATCCTAAGGTATCCTGACGTAACTTATCCTAAATTATTCTGACGTAACTTATCCTAAATTATTCTGACGTAACTTATCCTAAATTATTCTGACGTAACTTATCCTAAGGTATCCTGGCGTAACTTATCCTAAGGTATCCTAACGAACTAACGCATCTCGACCTAACGTATCCGAACCTGAGCTATCCTAACGTATCCTTTATAAAGTACGTAAAGGTTAGGTTAGGTTCCGCTAAGTTAGGTTGGTTATATTGTAGTTAATTTTGTGTTAAATTACTGGATTTTCTCAACTTTGCGGTTGTTTTTGCAAATGTAACTAAGCTTGATATTTATTTTTTTTTGTCAAGTCAAACTTTTTGCCGGGAAAAATATTTTCTTCCTACAAAGAAAATAAAGTTGTACTCGAAGTAACTTTTTGTAGCAACATTAACACTTTAGATAAGAATTTTTTTTTATGTGGTGTAAAGCAAGATTTGTTTACTGCAGTATAAACAACATATAATAAATTTGTTTTCTTTTCTGTAAAAAAATATTATTTGTTACTATGTATGTTTTATAAGTTACACGTTGATTCAATTGAAGATTTCATAATTGTCAACGCGCGCCTTGTGAAGTAAAATGTCTTCCGAAAATATGCCTTTGTTTCGTCGTATCGTATGACGACAATGTCGCCGCTGAACAACCCCATTCGACTCGCCGCGAAACTGCCAGGTCAATGGCTTGCGCTTAGGGGCGACGATTCTTTGCCATTCCCGTCCCGTTGTAGCACTTAACAACCCCCCCTCCCTCCGCGTTTGGCGGGGAAAAAAAGCGGGAAATAATTTAAGGCAAGTGGCTAGTCGAGGATATGGTAGGTCGTTACGAGTCTTTGACGACGCTGTTAATGTCGGGAGATGTGTGGACGCACCATCGCTTGTCCACTCGGATGTTGTGCTGTATCTCGCACCTGCTATATTCCCTACTAGCTGTCCCGGGGTGCTTTGCAATGCCCATTACATTGTTTTTGGGTGCTCCATTCTGCCGCTCTGCTACGTTTTGCACCCACCCCCCTTGCCGCGCATTCTTTTGGGCAGAAACCTTTGCGGGCGTACGTACTACTCACCAAAGTTTAATACCAATTAGATGGACGCTATACGAACTCGTAGAAGACGAACAAACGTTCATTTCGATGGCCTAGAATGAAAACCTCGTAACTAAAAATTGAAAACATTGTACAATTAGGGTGAAAACGTATAATGTTGCGATAATATTTTAAACTCTCATTTTGTAAACAATAAATAAAATTGCCTTAGTTATAATGCCATTAGGTTAATTTAAAATTGCTGCTTACTTTTTTATTGTTAACTTTTACAGTCAGTGTCAGAATTGGAGTTACGTGGTTTTCATTCTAGGCCATCGATTTGTATACTGTATAATGCCAGTTTTTATGACGATAGGTGGAGTGAAATATAGAAGATGGCGCTGCAGCTCATCAACTAGTGACGAGTTAGAGTAAAATAGATATCATGAAAACCTTTTCCATGAAAAAAATACTTGCGTGCCAATTTACATGGTGATAGGTCAAACGGTGTCGGAGTGTACATAGATACATTCTAACATATATATACATAGAGGGCGTCCACAAACTGCCGCATATAAGCATACTACACGTATCCTGGGCTGAACTGGAGATGAAATTAAGTGGCAAAATGTAGTACGATGACATTTTACGTGCGCAGTGAGGCAACACTGCTCGGAGAAAGTTCCCGTATTGCGCTCCACGTCCAGACATTATTTTATGTATGTTAACGTCGAGTAAATTTAGTCTTGACTGCCCGGTAGTTAAACGGCGTGCATAATATTATGGTTAGAGATTATGGTATATCGCTAAAATGTTTTGTGCTAACATACTCTTGAAAACGTTGTAGCTTCTTGTAGCATATAAGATTGGCTGATGTACGTCTGACACTACATGTCTGTCTGCAGAACAGTAATATACCTCAAATATTACAATAGCGGGATTCTTACTGGCTCAGTCAAATACGGCAACAGTTCCAAGTACAAGCGAAAGCCAGTAATCTTCTAGTAAGGTGAACGTACGTTGAAACCCTGCAAATTGTCAAGTTTTCCCGCGACAAACCATCATCTCTAACTATGGTCAGAACAGTTAGTTGCAAGGTAAGCAAGATATCTGTGGAGCGCAAGCGGGTACTTATACTCCAGGCAGTGTTGCCACACTGTGCATAGTGAGCTTATTACACGGCAGTTTCTGGACATACTATATGTAATTATTGCTTCGTGTAAACTACTTTATCTTGGGATAAACATTCACATCCATAACATCGAACTTATTATGACCTAATTATTTGAGATTATTTAAAAGTCATAAATATATTTATTATTCACGTGTTATTCATGAGGTAGTAGGTATATAAATAACTGGCAACTAATTCTGAAAATATGTGTTAGTAATTTTAATGAAAATGTTATGAATCTTGAGTGTAAAATTCAATGCGACGAGTAAGACTTCAACCAAAGAGCCAGTGTCACTTGAGACTCTTGTTTCAGTCGCCACATTGAATTTTATTATTATTTTTTTAATTCTGAGAAAAAATATGTTAAACATGCGATTATACCTCAATTTCTATATACATTTCGCAACAGTAGAGACCTTGTAATTTAGCTGTTAACTTATAACTACGCCGCAATGTGTGTGGCAAATTTTTTTATATTCATAATTTGTCCGACAAATTGCGACTTAACTATACATTACTAGTTCTATTGCCATGCTTGTATTGTAACTCAAGGTAAATAGAATTTGCGGTATAACAGCCGATTTAACATTTTTCTTCTCAGAATTCCAAAAAAGTAAAAAATAATAAAATTCAATATGGCGACTGAAACCGAGACTTAATATGATGAATTTTTCTTAATGCCTTCCTTATTAATTTTTTTGCAAGATTTAATTGAAAATTTTTCAATAGGGAAGTAGGCTAGGTAATTACTTTACCTTTCATCACGTACAGTGAGTGTATTCGAAAAATTGAAGCTTGTTGTTAAAATAATTGAGTTAATTTAAATTATACGATAAAAATTCTCTCTCACCAAATAACTCCCAGTGCCAATTTCATCCAATAATACACACCTAATAGTAAAATGTAATGTATCTATAAAGAAACATTGCCGGTTATTCTTCACAGCTTTCATTTATTAAACGAAAATGAATTTTTATTAACAAAAGAGGTGCGCAGCATCTTAAGGGCCCTCCCTAGATAGGCTGCAGTTGTGTGTATGAAGCAGTGCATCGATGGAATGGTAAGGTTGTCGTTGGCCGACGTATGTAATACATTATCGCCTCTCCGCGCAAGGCACTCAGCTGGCGTGCAGTGTTTTACTATTATCCTTTTCCTATGGGACTTAAAGCGGTGACCAAATTATTTTATTTGCGGACAGCGTAATTCAAACTCTGGTGCACGTTTCTATTGTTGTTGTTTTCTAATTCTGTTGTTATTTTTCCAGATATGGCAGTCTGGAAAACGCATTTTTGGTCATTTTGAGAGGCTCAAAAATGTTTCTAATAAGCATGCCGAATTTGTAAAACCATAGCGACATAGTTTTAAGTGTGTGTTCTTTTCGTAGGTATACAACTACACTAAGAGAAAAAAATTGGTTGACTCAAACAAATATTTGTTTATATATGTGCAAACAACAATGTAGTGTTGTTTTAAACAAATATTTAGTTGACAACCATTTTTTGTTAGATCAACAAAGCAGTCATGTTATTTCATAATCTCATTTAGTTAAAATAACTAAACCAGATGTTGAAACAATAATTCAATATTGTTGAGTTAACAAAATCTGGCGTTCAACATAATATTTGTTTGAATCAACACTACATTGTTGGTTGCACATGTACAAACAAATGTTTGGTTAACTCAACAAATCCTTTTTCTCAGTGTATAATGCGCGTTAAATTGTTTCGTAAAAAAAAGAATAGTCGTAACTCGCTGCAATGCATTTGAAGCGCAGGTAGGGAGGCCCCTTAGTACACACATTACGAACACTAGAGCTGCTGTTTGTTTCATTGTCGTATCATTTCAGAGCTCTATGCCTTTTAGAATTTATTGGTTTGTGGACATACGCCATTGCTCATGTTTTGTTCACCAAACTGTACTGAAGGACAGAGTGACAAAATACAAAAAACACACAAAACACAGAAAACGCAAGAAAAAACAATCCCAGAGGAACTTCGTCAATTTATGAATTATTATAAATAATAAGCAAACATTAAAAAAACTATTACTTTTACTAGTGGACGTGCCTAGAAATAGTTTTAGCGAGGGACTTTGTACTTGCATTAATATGAATACATCTTGGGTTTGACATTCACGAATCCTGACTAAGATTTTTACAGCATCTTGTTTTGTGCTTTACGTCCGTACCTGCAGCTGTGCTTCATGGTCTGTGCAGAGGCGTCACTCATTTGACTGTTAACCCGAACAAGTAACACATTTATCACGACACCACATGTCTCTGGTTATTAGATAGAACCTATTACTAGATACAACCTCAAGACGTTGACAGTTAAAACCAGCCACTCATTTACCGCGAATAAGGTTAATTCTACTACATGTTAGGAAGATCAATGTTAAAAGTTTGTCACAGGGACAATTTCTACCGCTAGAGCGCTGGTATTGGTAGTGGGTTTAAACTGAACAATCACATAGCTTTCCTGAATTTTAAGTTTCATTTCGTTGATAATTTAAAACGCGAAATTGGTTCCGTTTCACTTTAAAATTGAGTTAAACTATTTCTGTAAATTCCAAGCCTATTTAAATTTAATTTTACAACGGTTTTGTATTTTTTGCTACCCTAGCGATAACAGCGAAACTATCGGCAGAAATCTTCCCTGTGCCAAACTCTCACATGAAAAAAAACACGTTTTATTTCTAACGTGTATAAGAATTAACCTTACTACGAATCAGAGCTGCAGATGTGCACATAACTCATTTGAACAAGTTGGTGCAACGACTTTTTCGTCAAAAAGCAATGGCTCTTGTCATTACTATGTTCCTTTAGCAGTACAAGTATGGAGCATTTTATCTCTTTAAATCGTTTTGTTTACATTTGTTTTTTAGTTTATATCTTCGGAGAGTGTACTAATTATTGTTTTCTTTCTTTTCAGGTAAGCCGTCCTGTGTATCGCCTTCACATGTTTGCTGTGTGTAAGTAATTTTTTTCAAGGTGTTGCACGTAAATTGACACGAAAAACGGATGTTGGAAAGTCGAGGGATTCTAAAGCCAGCACAGAATGAAAAACATCATTCTTAAATAGCAATTTTCCCATATTTGTGAGCAATAGTTTTGTCAGCATGTCGCGTTTGTTTAGCGTATTATCTTGCGCTGAAACAGAAATTACAATATTATGCCGTAAATAGTTTGACGGAAGAATGATTGTTCACGAAATTGGCAAAGTAGTATGGTGTGTAGTTGTATTTTTTTTTCGTCTATACTTACGCGAATTTCAGTAAACTTTTTTTTTTTTTTTTAATAATTTATGAAGGCCTACCTCACCCTCTTGTAAAGTACTTCTAGTTAAAACACTTAAAAGCGTTTTAGCGAGGAAAAACAAAATTACATATTTGTATGAAATAGTTTTGGTATTGTAGGCGTAACTTGAAAGTATATTTTGCTCTTACAAAAAAAAAATAGCTCAGTCAGTTTTTCCATACTGGCTTTTCAAAGTCAAAATTGGCATATTTTTTACTTCATGCAATCTGCGAAAACCAATGAACATAATCAAATGAAATAATTCCCCTGGAAACTACATGTCACGTGGTACGGCTTGAAGTATATAAAAACCAATTAAAAATTTTTTTTGTATTAAACATATTTGAAATTGGGAAATTTTTTGCTACTTTAAGCAGTTTTCTTTTATTTAAAAATACAAAAATATTTTGTAATGGAATTTTGTATACCTCCAGCCGTAGCTAGTAACATGTATTTTCAGTGTGAATTATTTCAGTTAATTGTGTTTATTAGTTTTCACAGTTTGCATGAAGGAAAAAATATGCAAATTTTGACTTGGGAAACCATTATGGGAAAACTAGCCGAGATTTTTTTTTTGCAAGAGAAAAATGTACTCCCAAGTAACTCTACGAAAGAATGATCTTTAATACATAAATAAAATTACGATTTTTCGCCACTTGAACACTCTTTAAATGTCTACTCGTTTTTTTTTTTTTTAAATTTCTGATAATTTCTGACTGACAGTTCTGCATTGCCGTGTGCAGTAGGCTTGGTAGCGGAAATGTAGTGACATAGACCTGTTAATAATAGATATTGCGTATATAAACATCTAGGAAGGGAGAAAAATTAATGTTTTACAGAAAGGGTTAGAAATTTCTCCCAGATAAGAGGATCTTATAAAAGCCGAACCAAACAAGATACAAGAGAACTTTTTTTCCGTGACACATCATTCTGCATCACGTCAACTCGCTAACATTTTCCATTGTTGATACATTGATTATGTCATTCCCGATAGTTTATATCGTCCTTTAGGTAATTTTGCGAAGAGTGCCATCAACGTCGTGTGTGGTCGCCTCCTTTAGATTTTTCTTTGTAAGCTGACAGCATTGGTACACTTGGAATTTAAGTTGTGTAGAACTACCGAGAACTGTCTCGTTACTGCATTAACAATGAAGGTGATGATCTTTGAGCTTATGTAAAAATTCATTATGTGTATAATTCGAAGGAAATGTTTTCTCTCTAGTGTCGTGTTTTATTGGTTTTTATTTGTTCCCTTTTATCGATTGGGTATTTTTACCCCAGCAGCGTTAAGTTGATCCTGAAGGAAAATTTACGCCGACAGTTAAGTTAGTGTGTACTTGGGAGTGTGCGTCAATGTCATACACAGAAATTTTGTTTGCTTAAAAAAGCCCGTATGTTTTTTAATAGTATAAATCTTAATAGGGATTGATTCTCTCTAGCTTGAATTTATGCTACATACTCACTCTTAATATATATTTTACGATAGGTTTTACGGAAAAAGAGAATGCCACAAGTGTACATTGAAGGCTGGTATTATTTTAATGTTTTTACTGTTTTTAAGTCGCTAACGTAATTTGCAACATTTTAGTCAGGGGCGTCATTTAGGGGGGGATGAATATTTGTGTATTTTTTTATTTAAATAATGCTAACTTCTGCACATAAATCTGAAGCTTTATTATTAAAGTTTGTAATTTATACATGCTTTTTTAATAAAAAAAGATTCAACAAGGTCACTGCCGCTGAAAAAAATTCTTGCCCCCTTCCACCAAGAAAAACCTGAAATGACGCCCCTGATTTTAGTACTAAGGAAATAATTAATTTTGCGGAATAGTAACATTTTAAAATTTTCTTCTGTCCCTTGGCTTTCCTCTGCCATGCCAGCCATTTTAATATATGTTAATATAGTGAATTTGCAGTAAGAATTTAGAAATCAAAGATGCAACGACTTGCTTCCTTACCGCATTAGATTCTTCAGTTTCTTTCTCCCGAAGGTCTGACTTAAACAAGTCAGAGTAAGAAGTTTGTTATAATACATTTCATATATTAACGAGCAAAGAACCCCTGCAGTGGTTTGTGAGTGCGGTTTCATCCACCTGTCAGGCTGTAACTTTTGTATGCGTGATTTACTTTCGGATAAGTTTAAAAGTAAGTTAAAGAACGCAAAGTTTGAATCTATCTTGCACAAATGTTCAAATGTGCCTTCAATCCGTTGCACTGTTATTGCTGTGGGGTGTCGCACTGAACAAATTTTCCAGGCGAAACCGGTCGTAGATAGATTTGACAGTCGGGTATGTTCCCTACCACTTTCTTGTATCATAAATTATAGGCCCTAATAGTTTGTGTGGTAATTCACCTCCTTTTTATTTACCCGTCACCATAAAAAAATTCTTGAACATCACGGCATGCCCCATCCTTAAAGCAGCCCTTGGACAGCACGCTGTCAACCTGCGCCGGCATGGCCTATTTTAGGTCTATTTTAGTCGCACACGCAGGCAGAAGAGACGAGGCTGTCGCGCGAGAAGTGAGAAGTGAGAGTGATAGATTTTTGGTCAACGCTTAACATCGGTGTATTTAGTGCTGATGAGGGCCGGCATGACGTGAGTATGGAGCAGCGTCGGAATGAAAGGGTGGAGGAAACGGGATAGCCCCGAGAATACTCGCTGACCAATGGCATCGTCCGGCACGATTCCCACGTGGGGACCAACCCCGCCGGGAATCGAACCCGGATCGCCTTGGTGGGAGGCGAATGGTGTGACCACTAAGCCACAGCGGTAAGGAGAAGAACATATGCAATGTTTCCTAACATAATAGCTAATTCGGTGAAAAGGCTAGCGTCCTGTCAAGGATTTAAGGTGGCCGTCTACCCGGGTCAACGAACGGCGTGCAGAGCGTCGACCGTTGTAAGATTATTCGAATACTGTTCAGCTTGCTTTTAAGTTATGTTAACTGCATGCCAGTTCAGTAGTTACCAGTCCTTATAGACAAGTGTGTGTCGTGTGCTGTGTAGCCCGTAGCACTCCGCACTTCCAGGACTTGAATGCGCAAAATACGTCCACCAAGATGTCCAATTCACAGCCATTGTCCCTCATTTATACTGCCTTATAAATATCAATTTTTTTTTAACTTAAGAGAGAGACACTTAAAAATGACTCCCAGTTTGTTGCAAATTGGTTTTACTGTGCAGACTATATATTTTTTTCAATGTTAAAATAAAGTAGTGTTATTTCAGCCAATTATTTAATTTAAAAATTCCAAGTTATACAATTTTTGTATAAAATATTTTTATTGCATAATATAAAACTATTTTCATCAAAGTTGTTGGATGGTGTACGGTATTTGCTGCCACTTAGGCAAACAAGATCTCAAATGTTGCAGCAAAACGTTAAGAAAAGTGAACTTCGACGTCTCGTCTACTTCGTGGTCACTAAAGACGGTGACACATAAATTGACACATTGACAAGAACTGAGACGGAAGCTACCATGGCCTAGAAATGTGGGACCTTAGACGTAACGGCGGGCTGCTCCGTCACATAAGCTACCCGTAAATTGATTGTATACAGACATATTTATCGGCTCAGTTAACTTGAGTCAGTAATTTTTGGTGACAAGAATTTTGCGTTGTTTGAACGCCTTAAGCCAATGCTACAATACAATGCGTAGTTTTCGCGAATGTCCCATGTTACCTGTCGTCTCTGATATATTGAAAATATTGTTGCCACAATAGATTTCCAAAGTTCTTCTAACTGCTACTTTCAGGAAACCGCTGCCAGATAACAGTGAATGCTTCGTATCACATTTCGATCCGAATTCGTTTTAGTTTGCTATATTTATTGTTATGGATTGTACTAACGTGGGCAAAAAATGTATTTATTGTCTCTCATGGAGCCTCCATTTTTGTGTTTGTTTACAAATTGCACGCGGATTCATGACGTCAATTTATTATTCTTCTTTTTACAAGTGTTGGGACAAGAGGACATGATGAGACAACGTAGGAATACTGTTCCGCAAAATACCGTTGCAAGAAATATTCTTGCGATTTTCTGATATCTCTGTTTGCTAATTACACGCGTTATGCTAGAATCTAACAGGCGCGACAGAACTGACATGATCGCCGCGACATGAGAAACAAAATATATCCGCCAATCAGCACAGAGGTTTTTGTGACGTCATCTCGACAGAAATGGTGGAAGCGATGAAAATTCCGAACAGAAATTATATGGATTTTATTAGAGTCGGAGTTTAATTTTACGCCCAAATGTTGGTGAAGCTAGTAAGTTGGTAAATTGTGTTTGTTAATTTTAAGATACATTTTTGTTGGTTATCAAAAAGTGAATCATAACCTTTTCAAGCATAATTGTACCTGTATTTATACATTTCGGAATGGCAGTGGGTATTTGAAATATATTAAAATAAATGGGGAAATAACTGAAACAATGTAAACGCCTGTGGCTGCCGTACTAGAGGTTAGTATATAGGGGCAATGAACTATTTACATATAATAATTTTATGGTTTTTGTCGCGCGGCAGCCAAACTAGGGTCTTATTGCTTTTGTCGTTTCGCTCTGTCGCACCTATGTGATTCCACCATAAGGGCAGATCTATAATTTCAACGCGTTATTTCGTTGGCATTTATTATTTCGTTGCGTAACTTACGTCCATCTGCCTTCAACTTCGGCAGTATTAGGCAAGGATTTGTTTGTCTTTCCCGAGTTACGAAGGCTTGTCCGCAGAAGTCCACTCCATCAAATTCGACAAGCGCGCGGCCCGTTTAAATCTCCCTCCACACCCCTTTCGCATCGAGTGTAAAGTTCGCCATTCCTCGATATGCAGGTTGTGTATCAAGGCTGATAAAACTATGGCTAGCAGTTTTAAACTTGAGATGTTGGCACCCGTGTGAATGATCGTGACGTTAGCGTGTAAGAAGGCGGCATATGACAGCCACTTGTGTTCGGCAAACCTCTAAAGGCAGCAGTGTTATTTCTAAAATTTCCTGCCGGGCTGGAGGGGAGGCAGTTGGTTGCCTGGTGATAAGAACTTTGTTAGCAAGCAATTTTTTTACTTAAATTTTAAGGCGAAGGGAGTATTAGTAGGGACCTCGTGCGGGTAATGCCCCAATTGAGAGCAAAACCGGCATAATCTGCATTTGAAAAGCATGGGTCCCCCCTCCCCCGGGTGCGGCTAGGACTCTGATTGGCCTAGAGTGCCATTAAGGGGGCGTGGTCTTGACTGGGATTGGATGTTGGGGTCTTTTGGTACGAATAGCACCCAAGTCCCATGAGGCCTGTGATTGGCTGAGAACTTAAGCCCCGCCCCTAGGAGGGGAGGGGAAAATAAGGGGAATGGGCCCTTTTGGTACAAGTTGTGCCTAAGCACCATTAGTGCGAATTTTTGTCCCTGTACTAGCATACCTCCCTCTCCTTATAGCATACCCCTGCATTAAAACATACCCCTGTAGTCTCTCCTACCCCTCCCTCCTCTCTACCTTATAGCATACCCCTGCCTATCCTTATGTCATACTATGCATTAAAGCATACCCCCTGTAGCCTCTCATACCCCCCCTCTCCTCCATCCTTATAGCATACCCTCTCCCCTGTCTCCCACCATCCCCAGGAGATTGTCTGCGCCTTAACGTAGTTTCATTTTCACTCAGTTAGTATGTTAAAATGATGTCTTTAAAAAAATTAAATATTCGATTAATTTCTGAAAAACGTTTACCAGATGTCAAAAAGTGCACTCGGTTAAGACTCTCCGTTCTTTGCGCTTCCAAACATCATGTGACATGTGCGTAGTTATAAGGACAAGACTGAAGCTGATTGATATTCGTAAACATTCTCGTAACAAGCCCGCAAACTATTGGTACATTAAGAGTCAGTGCTCTTGTGAATAGCTTTTGGGACGCTTTGCGCATTAATGGATGGATTTTCCTTATCTCGCTAATATACAGCTTTTGCGAGTCTGACGAGGTCTATAAAATTGCACACATTCATGTAAATATTTCACCAGGAGTGCTTGTTAATGTTTTAAACTGGAACACAATCTTCGTACGAAACATCGGAAAGTAATTATTGCGATGTAATTGGATAAACAAATAAATTATGTTGTTACAGAGTATGTAACGTATTTTGAAGGCAAAGAGCAACGTTATCAGTTAACTATCGACCGTCTTGTCTGCCTTTGAGAGTAGTTTGCGGTTGCGAGAGGGATTGGAAAGGTTCGGACCTCTCAACTTTGAGATAGCTTACGACCCGCAGACAACGCGCAAATTTTTTAAGAGTGTATGGTAGAAATAAATGCAAAGGACGTGATTTTAAATATACACGTTTTATAATTTCAATGTGGGAAGCCTACAAGACAACTATACTAGATAATATTAGCCATCTTTATGAACAAACATTTAACCAGAATGATGCATTTGTTAAGTGTAATTAAATGTAAGAATTTTCGACGTCAGCGATTGTTCTTCACAAGAACGTTACTCGAGAAAATTTGTTCTAAGTTGCCATAAACTGTAGTCTTTAAGTTTTCTTGGTTTCCCCCCCTCCCCCCCTCCGTAAATTGGCTTCGAGAAACCTACAATTTTAAATTGATTCTTTTAGCGCTGCCGTTTCGACTTTGTTCATGATAATTATTTTTATGCCTAAACGAGAGTAGATGTAATAAGTATGTGTGGCAGTTTTGTTTAAAATGGTTTTCAGCATATAAGTAAATTTTGTCAAGACGGTAAATACGTGTTTGTAACTAGGCAATGCACAAGCGCCTATTCCGAGACATTTATGTTGGCCACGGCACACTCCTGCAATGCTCTCGGAGACTCAGTGAGGCAGAAATATGCCCAGTCTTCCAATTTAAAAAAAGCTGTGCTGGACTGTCGTAGACAAGATCGTTATCTAGCATGAACAGTGGATGATTACATATACCTATGAATGAATGTGTGAGTGAATGTGATAGTTAATGTTTTCATATTTTTTTTATCTTTATTGTATTGTGATTTAAAATTTTTCTTCTTTCTTTTTAAAATCTGTTAACTTTAATGCTGCAATGTTATTAATTAATTAATTAATTTAGCTATGTAAATTCAATATTTCCTTTCTTCTCCTGTTACATTGTGAAATGCTTTCTTATTACGTATACTGTTGTTAAGTGTAAATTAAGACGAATAAATAAATTAATAAATCTGTAACCAACGAAATTTTTGTTAATCGACTTATTAGTTGAAACTATAATTCCTTGTCTTGAAGTAAAATTAGGTATCGCGGTAAAAAAGATCGTTTAAAATAACAGTATTGCTAAACGAATTTTTGATATCTGCTCTCGTTTAAGGTTAAGAATATAATTATCAAAAATGCATTTGAAACAGAAGATACTGGCCTTAAAAACATCGTTTCCTACCAACGTGTATAATGTGGCGTGCATCTTCATCGCAGATATGACTACGAATACTAGCCTATGTGCGTGTGGAAACTGCGAGGAAGCTGGGCTGTGTCGTTGATGTGTGGATGAATACATCTGTTCATCTCCGCGCCGAGCCCGTCAACGCAGATGTAAGGAGGCCATCCCGTGAAGGTCATGACCTTGGGAAGACCGGGTGTTCTCATCGCAGCCTTGCAGGCAGAAACTGTCCGTCGTGCTCTTTAGAGTTGCGTCTTGTCGTCGAGTGCCTTCACGCTGAGTGAATGCCTTTCCCAACGTCGTGAATGCGTCTTGTGCTAGCCCTAATTAATGCCAGGTGGCCATTTCCGTCTGATTCTAGCCTGGTGCATGAAGGTTTTAATAAAGACAGTTGTAAACGGGGATTAGTACCGGCCATTTCGGAATAATTGAACTCCTGCTTGTAATTTGGCCTGTACAGTTTCTATTATGTTTTGGACATTGACAAGGCACGTGACATAGCTCTGTACATTCTATACAGTTGGTATTGCTTGACTACAAGTACTTATTCTACATTTGTGACCATTCACAGAAAAAAATCGACTTCCTCCCACTGAAAAGTTACTAGTCAAGAAAAATGTAGAAAGTTAGTGATGTAAAAATTTGTTATTTTTTAAAAGAAATTAATGTATTTGCTATGTCAGGTAGAAAATTGAAAATAAATATCTTTGTATGGAATTTGCAGTGGAAAATGAAGAACTCGAAGATAACTTGTACCGCCCACCTAACATAATGTTCTGCTGTGAGGTATTGTAGAAAACGTCGTAGTTAAGGATTCCAAGCGACTTAATTTAAATCAGTGATGCCCAAACGTTTGTTAACCAGAAAACTGGCATATATTTTACTACTTATAATTTTGTTAAAAAAAAATTGTTTGCCAAGTACTATTTATTATAAAATAGTTTAAATTACTTTGACTTGTGACAAAACTAAAAAATAAAAAGTTAAGTTTTACTTTATGCAAACGTTACTGAAAATATTGAGTGGCTATTTTAAACAATTTTAACGTAACGTAAAAATTTATAAACTTTTTGAGCCCTTTGGTGAGAACACTGAACGCGTAAATAATTAGTGAAAGTGGTATTTGTAGTAGGAATTTATTTTAAAATATGGGTCCTACATAAATCGATAATTTGCGTATTAAGATATAGGAACACAAGTTTTTGAGAAGTGTAATGCTTGCTAGTAGGCCTAAAATTGCATTTAATTTTGCTTATGGTTCTTGTTCCAGGTACTATACAGCGGTAGCCTAGTTAAAAAGGGAAACAGCTCAAAATTCCCAGTTTTAAGTAAAATGCATATAGAAAGATTTGTGTTTCACCGAAAAACCTGTTAATTATCATATTTGGTTGGTGTAAATTTGAAGTAAACGTACAGAGGCAACTATTTAAGGTGTTTTAAATGTTTATATTCTGCCTTTGCTGAAATTATCACACTTTAAAATAAAATAAATTCAATTTCTAGCTCTTAACTGGCAATCAGAATATAGTGCCATGTTATTGAAGCAAGTAAATTTACGTGTTAATTTTTTTTTTCAACGGAGTATATTGCACTTCTGTCTATGTGGTAGTGAGCCAAACTAAAAAAAATGCAACTTTTTGAGTTGTTTCGTTTTGAACTGGGCCATCGATGTGTTGTAAGTGAATGTTGGACAACATGCATATGCACCGAAGAAGGACTTGCTTTCAAGCACAGTTGGAATACGCGACAGAGGGTGTGAAGTAGCGTGCTTGAAGGGGGTGACAGTCGACGCTAATGAAGAGAAGCAGCCGTAGAGGGGTTGTCGCGGTGAGATAACGACCCCCGCAGCACCGCCACAGGGATCAGACTGTCGTCGTCGTCTGCTAGGGACCTACACGAGCCGTGACAAACGTCGGGGTCACGTCAAGTCTCCAGACAATTGGCGTCGAGATTGCATTGTCGGACGACAAACCGCTGGTGTCGCCGCCGGCGCTTGGCGACGGGGGAAGTGCTGGTTGGCTTTGCGCGCTGGACCGAGCCTGCTGTAAGCCAATTAGGTCCCTCGTTCCGTCTCCTTTATACGCGGCGACGCGTGACGCGGGATGCTATGTGAGGTGACTTACCAGGTGCCTCTTGGTCGCAGTCTACCCAGTTCCACTCTCTCCGTGAGTGGTTAGGAGGGGAGGGGGATGAAACGAAGTCGCCGCTAGGAGAGGGACGAGCATTGTAGAGAGATACGAAGTTTCCGCTAAAAGATTTTTGCACCACTTTTAAGTGCCTTACGTGTATACCTGCTGTTCTTTGTGGTCAGTGATTGGTAGGGATGATGGTTTATCTCGGGAAAACTTGACTGTTAGTTGGATTTCAACACACGTTCTGCTTATTGGATTATTTCTTGATTTTTCTTGTACGTAGAGCTGTTGCCCTATTTGACTGAGCCAATAATAATCCTGCTGTTGCAATATTTGTTATAGGCGGTTCGAGATAAAGTGAGCACTCCAAAAAGCCCTGCTAAAATTCTCTTTTCAGCCAATTCGTATCTTTCTGCGCGTAACAGCTAATGACGGGACGTGTTTAACCTCTCTGGACTTGTCACTTGATGTTTGCGCGTGTCAGATAAATTGTACAGTCAGCATGAATCGATACAGTTTAGTAAAATAAGTTTATTTATTATATACAATACAATTACGTCGACGACTGTTGATTTTGTTTATGTGTTGTTGTATTCAAATAGAAAAACGCACGTCTCTATATTGCGTAGTTGCGCTGCCAACCATACAAGCAATAAGGCAACTATAGGTAATGTTCAATTGTAAGCAGTAAAAACTAAAGGCTAGTGATATTTTTCAAAGGTTAAATCTTTAGTGCTCACTTTATTCCAAATTACCTATACCTGTTGTTGGTGTGCAGACGGCTACGATGTGTCAGACTTATATGCTGCAAGAACCTACAGTATTTTCAAGGGTATGTTGGTACAAAACATTTTCGTGGTATACCACCATCTCTAGTGATTAAATGTTTGAACTCCTAGCATCTTGGAGTTATATCCGGAAATCACAGACGAGTGGTGTCGCAGTTAACCTTGTTATTATTGGAACTGCCAAATGATAAACGACTCTGCAATAACCCAGCCAATAACCATACAATAGATGTGCGCGTGTACACGTAAGGCATTGCAACTAAGTGATGCAACATTCTTTCCGCGGAAACTTTCTTTCCCTAAGCATTGTATCGGGATGATGTTGCCAATTCGACGCTCATTTCTCTCCGCTTTTGTCGACACAGTTTTGGAACCACGGCCATAGAAGTGCAAGAGCCGTATCTATAGACCTCTTTCGAATGACAACCAACTGCTCACCAATGCTTTCTCTATGAGGATAGCAGTTGGTTGTCATTCGAAAGAGGTTTATAATATCGGCCCTAAGTCTTGACACAGGATTTGAGTAGTACTTCTTATATGACTGAGATAGCGCCTGGCGCCGAAGGTAGGTAAGTGGGCTTGACATATCGTCGACAGGGAGGTCATTATATACGGCGACACATAACTTGGTACAATGACAGCAGCTGGGAGAGGAGTTAGCTATGTTCTTTGTTAAGAAACCGTCCCAGCATTCGCCCGGAGCGATTTCGGGAAACCATGGAAAGCCGAAATCAGAATGCCTGGAGCCGGGAAACGAACCTGGGTCCTTCCGAATTCGAGTCCAACAAGTTATCGTTGCGCCACTGGTATTGCGGCTGACTGTTTTGACATTAAGGTAAATTAAATTACGAGTAGCAAGTTAGCAAGTTCGTGTCCGAGTTGTTAGGGTTATATCCTCGTGTCCAGACCTTGGTTTCTACGACCGTGTATGGAACTGCACGTGGTGTCCCTCTCTCTCTCTCTCTCTCTCTCTCTATCTCGGGGTATAATTTCTTAGTTTGTATTATTTATTTTCCTAACCACGGGATTTTGTTTGCAGTTATTTTCTTTTAGTATTTTAATTTACATCATTTCAAGAGAATCACGAAAGTTCACACTAATAAAATGTAAAGTAAAGGTGTCCTATAACTAGACACTGGAAAATCGCGGGAATAGTTGACTATTTGCTAGGCTCAAACATGCTGTATATAACACTGAATGTTTAGTATCGACATTGGATATGGTTTATTTGAAGCGTTGTTTCTCTCGTCAACAGACCTAGTTAGAACTGTACAGCTTGAACACACAGTGTGTGTGATTTGTCCCAAAACTGTTCACATGTGTCACGGATAGTAGAATAGGCCTACAGTTTATTTGAGACTATCTTAAACATTTTCACAATTTTCTAGTGTCTCTATACCTATAACTAGAGAACCGAAAAAATTCGTGTTTTGGGTTGGCCCCAAGCTAGAATTCCAGCAACTGTATGTTCATTCCACTTTCGCAATTGGGCCGTGACTTATTTGACACTTCCTGGAAGTCGCGTAGCCAATAGTACAGAAGCAGCTGAATACAGGTCCATATCATTTCTTCATCGAGCAGCCAGTGAGTAGATAATGTCTGCTTGAATACACAGATGTTCTTTGAGGTTAGCTAGCCTACACGCCAGTGAACCGACGAATTATTCCGGGCTCTTCCTGTAACGCCATAAATTATACTGTAAAGCATAATTTGCACAATTATGAAGAGTAGCATGCCTTGAAGTGAATAGAAAATATAAGACGCAGTCCACATCCACCAATAATCTGACTTCCTGTATGTACGTAGTATCGTTAGGGAGTTTAGGTACAATTATAATGTACGCCGCATTGGTGTAGATAAGCTCAAATGTAGCGTATTATATCCAGGAGGCAGTAGTCATACATAACCCGGTACCTACTAACGGTAGCAATGTACAGGCTTCTACAAATTAATATATAAATATTCACATGGGTCTGTGTATCTGTATACGTGTGTATTATTTTCCTACGCACATACACACACACATACACGGACGATGGGGCAGAATTCGACTGACAGATTTTGTGAGAAGATTTCTTGTGCGAAGCCAAGTGGAAAATGTAGAAGTTATGCAGGACATTTCATACGGAACCGAATAATAAGGAAAATAAAAGTATTTGAAAATCATTATTTTTGCTATACATCTAAAACAATGATATTATATTATAAATTTTCGTGACACTATTTTGCGTCATTGATATTTTCGAAATAAGTGCAAACTATCTTTTAGGCCATGCCTTGCTTATGCTGTTTTAAGCGATAATTACTTTTTGTGCTTAAACGAGAGAAGGTATCAAACATCTGTTTTGCAGTTTTTTTTAATTGTTTTCACATTGTTGGCTTATTCTTTCATGACATTAAGTAACAATGGGTTTTCTAATGAAGTGATAAATTGATTTTTGTTAGTTGACTAATTGGTGGAATTTGTGTAATTGTCTTTTAAAAATTGACTATCAGGACGAAAACAGTTTTAAACAAAATTGCCAAACAGATTTTTGATATCGGTTTTCATTTCTGCTTCAAAAATAACTACCACAAAAGTCGTAAAAAAGAAAGTAGAGCTTGATCATAACGCCTTCCAATGTGAAGAACGTAACAGGGGTGGCCAGCCTCTGATGTCTTTGCACGAGTGTTTTTCCAAGATAGGTTAGGTAGGCAATAACAGCAAATTGCGACTCGCGTATAGCTAATTTCTTTTGGGATAGACAGTTTCTCACATTCTGTAATTGTGTGATTGTTTATTTACCCTCGACAGGAAATCACGGCCTTCGTGTATCCCAGAGACGTGCTTCTATTGTTTTCCACGTTCGCGTGAAATTTATAAGCTAAGATTTTCGTGGAAAATTTGAAACTTAGCTTACAACAACATAATTCCCGCTGATGTTGAAGGTCTGTTATACGATCATAATCACAACTGTAAATTCATGTCCACGTCACAGATTACATTTAATTGAGTAGGCCAGCTTATGGATCCTACTCAGTACAGAAGTAATCGAATAGACATTTGTGTTACACAATGCTGGCTCATTCCGTACGGTTACAAGTAGAGCTACGATTTTATGGCGAAAAGATTTTTGCGCCATTTGGTTTCAATGCCTTATGTTGACATCCGCAACTCTGTTTCATGGTCAGTGATTGGACGTTTTAACTGTCACACGTTTTGAGGTTCTACTGACAAGTCACAGGCGTATTACGTCACAATAGCCTCATTGTTATCGGTGCAGTCAAATGAGGAACGTGTCTGAGCAAAGACGCGCTGCCAATAGCCGTGAAGCAGAGATGCCGAGGTGCACGCGAGACACTGAAACAAAATGTTGCAAAAATCTTTTCGCGACAAAATCGTGGCTCTACATGTTATGTAACTCTGGAGACGATGCCAGCCGACGTAATGTGCAAGGTGTGCAAGGTTTGTTTTCTACGTTTTATGAGTTATTATTTAAACTTTTTTTAAAAGAAACTTGCAGCTCATTACTGACTTATACAAGTGTTCGAGGAAAATAGTATTCTATCGCAAATATTTTTTGCACATTTTTTTTTTCAAAGATTATTACTTTAAAATTCTGTTTGAGAGCATGGTACATAATTCCGTGCTAAAAGCATCAAGTTATGATTGTTGGTTTCTCGAAGGCTTTTTGCAAAAAAAAACTTAGCTAGTAGTATTTACCAATTTTCTTAACAAAAAGTCAAATAACTTATTTCTGAAGAACAGTCTCTGACCCCGAAATCTCGTACAGTTAATTGAGGCCCAAGAGAACACGTTTAACAAATGCATTATTCTTTGTAAATGTTTGCTCATAAAGTTGGCAGATATTAGTATCCAGGTATATTGTTTCGTGGGTTTCCCATAGTAACTTTAAAAGTGTAGATTTCAACTGTAGTTTTTAGCGTTTATTTATGTTATACCACGCACCCATTAAGTATTGCATATTCCGCCGAGTTACCTTGCACGCATTCGTTGAATTTTTGCACGTTGAGTGCGGTGTGATCCTTATGTCTGAGCAGTAAAACATGAACAGCGCACGCTATTGTAAACACGTTTCCCCCGTAAAGTGCAGTCTCGTCCCATCGAAGAATATATATTTTGATTGAATGCGAGTACCTCTTGGCCATGTTGCCGGCAGTAAAGGCAGGTTACTTTCATTATGAACTTTATACGGCGTGGTCGGCACGTCTTCCAGTGATAAAAAGTGCCTTCAAATTAAATACTTTTATTGTTTATGGCATCGTAAAATGCTGCAATAATGTCCGTCTTCCTCCTTGTCAGACACTGCGTTTTAGTACCGGGCCGAAGAAATGGAGCACTTTTTTTTTTCATCTCCGCACCGTATAAATTTAGACTAGTTGCTCTGAAACGTAGAATATTGATCTTGTTTATGCTCTTGACTGACTATAAAAAAAGTTCTTTCATTTGGTTTGGGGAAGCAAATCGCACTTATAAGGTAACTCAGAGGAAAAAGCAACTTTTAAAGCTAAAATGTTTGAATAAATGGGCAAACTATTTTACTATAGATGACTATTTTATTTGGACATTTGCGTAAATCAGTAATGAGATATTTTTCTTTCAAAAAAATAATAATAATAATCAACAAAACGTAAAAATCTTTCCTCAGTTGGCTTCTTCTCCCAAGTTACATATGTTTGAAAAATAAAATCTATTTGACAAGTGTAAGGGGAAAAAACTGACATGTAATATTCCCTTCACACGAAGAAAAGGAATTACCTAATCGAACCATTTAAAAAGTAGCTGGGTTGACAGAGACTGAACCTACGACCTTGAGATTGAAAGATTCTCTTTTCATACTATTCTATCAGATACTTTTGCGTTTAGTTTTTTGTTCGTAACACATCATGTGATCCCCCCCCTCCAAAAATAAAACCTTGTTTGCTAATAAATTAATACAGGCAGTCATCTACTTTCAAACATTCAAATTGCATACTTCTCAGACATTCATATATCAGTCGTTAGTACCCATTATTCAACTTACTCATAATGGATTCAGACTGTCATACTCTGACAAAATATATACTCAGTTTTCCAGCCAATCAACATTGTCAATTGTACGTAATTTTCTGCGTATGTACCTCCATTTTAATGCCCCACAGTAGTTTTCAAATAATGAATTATCATAAATCAATCAAAGAATTAGGAAAGAAATTAAATCTCAATGTGACTCGGTAACATAAAACAGCGTTTTCATTATAATTTATTGATTATTGAAGATTGTTAGTTCTTAAAACAGAATCCTTTGAGTAACATTCAAGTGTATCATTTAACTTACATGCATTTTCTGAAGAACACGTTATGTATGAAAGTAAGGCAACCTATACATGTTTAACGACTCTGCGTACCATATTTACATGCACATTTATTAGTAAGTGCTATTTCCGAGTCGTGTACGAGGTTTTGACTACACCGTAATTTATCACTCAGAGTAAAGGAATGCCTGTTACCTTCTCATGCTTACGGGATATTTTCGTACACTAGTTCGGCAAAATTTATATAAAAAAAAATTAAAGTGTAGAATAGATGAATCGTTATGTACACTCTAATTTGGTAACTGTGGATTTTCACAGTTTTCCAGTAATTTTCCACTTATTCAATTTGTTCGAAATGCTCCATCGGGAATTAGTGGAAAGTACATGTTGCAGCAGCGGTGTAAACTCGCTGATTGAATAGGTTACTTTCACTTGTTGGAAAAGTAACGGAATCTTTATTTTTAACCTTTACTTACAAAGATGAGGAACTTTACATGAAACGTAATTGTTTTTTGTTTTTTTTTTTTTTTGTTTTTTTTTTTTTTTTTTTTTTTTTTTTTTTTTTTTTTTTTTTTTTTTTTTTTTTGTATTATGTCTAGGTACCTGAAAATTTCGCGTTTTCTTTTACGCTCAAGCTATATTTCAAACATATCTAAGTTGGTGTGTCTATCGCCATTGGTCCTTGACTTATTTGACACCTCGTGGAGAGAGCTAATCCAATAATAAAGAATATTCCTCATGCTGGCAGAATCATGTGGTATCACTGTGTCAGCGAGCAGCCAATGAACAGCTGTTGTCTGCTAGAGTACACATATATTCATGGAGGCTAGCCTACATGTCAGGGAACCCGCGAATTTTTCCTGTCTCTACTTATGTCATAAGTAGAGATGATGGCATATCGCGAAAATGTTTTTGTGCCAACATACTCTTGAAAACACTGTAGTTTCTAGCGAGATGTATGATTGAGTGATACACGTCTGACTCAACGTAGCTATCTGCAGACCAATAACAGGCATCAAATATTACAACAGCGGGATTCTTATTGGCTCAGTCAAATAGGGTAACAGCCCCAAGTACAAGCTACAGCCAGTAATCTTCTGGTCAGCTGAACGTGTGTTGAAATCCATCAGTCAATTTTTCCCACGATAAATCATTATCTCTAGTCATAAGCTCAAGAAAATCATGCGTCAAAATTAAAAATACTAAGTAATACCGCAACGTGAACCGGACCCCACGACCTTGGGTTCGTCACGATAATATTTTACCAGACGAATGTGAAAACTTTATTGGGAGAGTTGCTGTGAAAGTAACTTTGTTTTGTTATTTACTAGTGATGTGTTTACTTGTGTACATAGTTTTCTTAGTTATAAACTTACTGTTTATAATGAAGTGTGAAAGTTTCAAAAGTGAGAAACAGATTGAAACTGAACATAACTAAAACTCGGTTATCCACAGTAACTGTTCAACAGGAATTCTCACAATGTAGGGCTACTGGAAATATTAACTGTACCTTTAAGTGCAACTTATCAGAACACATAAGCTGATTTATAAAACCAGCAAACAAAATTAGTAGCGTTCTTGCTTTTAAAATGGTGTTGAATAATATCGCGTGAAATTAATATTATATTTTAATTACTGTAATTTTCAAATTACATATTAAATATTTCGTTTCGTACGTACTAATTCAATATGTTACCCCTATCTATTGTTTTTTTTCTTTTTTTTTTTTCGCTTTTTATCAGTCAACATTGACCAGTGAAAAACCTAGCAACTAATTGAAACTCTGATAATTTTAATTACGAGTGTGGGAATTCGCAGCGGAATGACCTCTTCCCGTCAGAATTACACGTTTATCCGCCTCGTGTCAGAGCATGGTAACAAAAAACGATGACATGACAGGCAGTTCACTTATACCAGATCGTTAATCTTACCAATGGTTAACGAGGCAGACCACACGTTTAAAGATTTCCAGATGGAAACTTCCAAGAAGGCTTCCAAAATCTACGAATATGTGGTTAAAAAGAGATATATAGGCTGACTATGCAAGGTGTGCCCTTCTTATGCCCGGTTTTCTTCCTTGGGCCAGTGTGTATATTTCTTTCGCTAATTGAACATCAGTGTAGTAAAACTCTGTGTTTGTATTTACCTGTACATACAAGTTTAGGTTAGATATCGCAAGTAAATAATTAGTTCCGCTATTGTGCTTGAAAAGACGGATTTAAAACTGGTTACTTCATCTTTGTGGGGTATCATGTATTACATCTTTAATAACATGATCCATTATTTTTGCTGCTTTTACGATAATTAATTTTTTTTAATCCTAAACGAGACCACCGATATCGAACAACTGTTGTACAGTTTTATAAGCTGTGTATAGTCTACTATTAATTAATTTTTTCAAGACAAAATACACAATGGTTTCAGATTATTTTGCAATTAACGAAATTCCCATCAATTAACTAAGTAACCAAATGTACAAAATTATTGTTTTAAAAAATTAGACCACTTAAAAAACAGTTTTTAACAGAGCTACGCAACAGATTGTCGATAACTGCTCTTGTTTACAATTTAAAAAAATAAGTATCGTAAAAGTAGTAGAAATGACGGATCGTGATCTTAATGTGTCGTATCTAATTAGTACGTTTTGTTTACGAAATTAAATATATATATATATATATATATACTGTTAATTCTTAGGCAGAATGATAATTTTGTGTTTTTAAATGCTCATAATTTTGCTGCCTATATACACAAATAGAACAGTTTCGACGACTACAGATATAGGTCCCTCTTCTCTGTACACAAAATAGCTAGATTACTCACCAGTGTGGTGTAAATAATTGATGGTTTTTTCTCAGCAACACTAATGAAGATTTCACATAAAGCTTTTAAGCACAAAGCAGTTATCCTTGCATACACAATAACGTCGGTTTGTTTTACTGACGCGCACCTTTACCGAGAATACTATTTTTATTACGATTTGTTAAACTTGGGCATTTTTTCCCTAATTGGTTCAGAACTTTGCGTACTGCCCCAGCATGTTCGTACGCACTCATGATGCCTCTTGAAAAGAGTTTTCTAGGAGTTTGTAGGTAACCGCAGTCCGAAGGCCGGGCAAAGGAATATCTGGCGGGCGCAAACCGTCGTTTCCGAGTTTAGCGCGAGCCGAGAGGAGAAGTTTTGCGCGTCTTTTTAAAATGCTTCTACTCGCTTTTTCCCCCTTCCCCTTTCCTTGTCCACAGTTTCGCCAAGCATGACGAGGTTGGGGCTACAATGCCGCCGTGGACAATCGCGGAATGGCCGAGAAGTCTGCTTGTTTGGTCGTTGCGTTCTGAGCGCCTTTTCAACGTGTACCCGGGTTGTTAACGGAAACTCCGGCAGATTTTCATACGTAGGGATTCATTCCTGGTCAAGACCCTCGTCTTTTCATCTCCACGAGCGCTTTTCCCCGGCGTGGGTATCCCGGTTACACAGCACTTTATAGAATAACCTCGTGGAACGAGGAGAGAGTTATATAAAAAAATAGATGAATGCCAAACTGGAGTAATTTCTTGCACGCATTTTTTACGGTCCCGCCCAAACATTTACGTCCATGTCTACAGATACCGTGTTCTGAATGAATCGCATATACATCGATGTTCTCTTGCTTGAAAGTGGCCACTGTAGGCCTACGCATTTAGACGTTGGTCGTTCGTGGTAGTCTGCGCTTATGAAGAGCTCTTTTCTAGAACAATAATTTAAAACTATTATTAATTGTGACCTTAAATGTTAACCTTTAAGTTGTTGAAGTGATCATTTAAACTTTCTGTGTGTATTGTGTGTCTTCTATGACAAACTTTATCTTTGCATGTTTGTAACAGGACAGGAAATACAATTCGTACTAAGGCCATGCTCTCTAGTATATACTTTTTAGCGACTGTTCGTGTGAATAGTAATTCAGATTCGGAAACATAATTTAGAGGTGGTCACAGCGGCACGAATATAACCACGTACCGTACCGTACCATTTTCGGGGTTACTTTGACAATTTAACGTATTAGTTTTTGGGTTTTCTGGTAAATAAACAGATAATCTGAGCCGAGTATTTTCAATAATTCCTTTTATCCTTATAGCTAATGTTTGAAACTTTCGTCATTAAATAACATAAAAACCAAAATTTTGAGTTGTCAATGTTACCCCGCTAGGTCAAAGTAACCCCAGTTTACGGTAGTAAGGTTAACTCTACCACTGGTTGGAAACGTCACTGTTACTAGTTTGGCAAGGGACAGTTCCTACCTCTAGTTGAGCAGGTATCAGTGAAGGGACTTTAAGGGAGTGTCAGACACTTTTATTGCATTTTCAGTTTTTGAGCTGTAACATTTATTCAAATTGTATTATCAGATTTTCTCTTCGACAAAATTAGGATATATTCTTGGTAACCTGCTTCACATAAATAACAATGGAATCTTTCACATATTTTTCATACAGAATCATTGCAAGAGAATTCTTGAAAATTAACCGATAATTTATGACAAGTTATTGAAAGATTCTATTATTACTTATGTCCGGCAGTTTACCAAACATATATTCTGTGCTTTATCAAACATAAAAATTTCATACTACAATTTAATAAATGTAGTGGTAAAAAAAACTGAAAATGCAATAAAATTGTCTTACCACTCATCCTTAACCCAAACGTTATATTTGCTTTGAAATCTTCGTTAAAAGTAAAAACTATATTATTTTAAAATAAAAATTATAAGCTATTATAAGTTGATTTTTATTGAAACTTATCAATAAAGAGATCTCTCTCTCTCTTTATTTAGCCTAGCTAACGTTAACCATCTCTTTACCTTATAGTGCCCTTGTGAACTCCTGCGCTACTAACGGATAAAATATCCATTGTTAAACTAGTCCACAAGGAGCTCGGTTATCTTCCTAACCGGTGGTAGAGTTAACCTTATCGGAAGTAACGTGGTTCTCGTGTTGAGTGCGAGCCGCGTGTGAACACAATCGTACGCAGGCAGGAGGAACGACCAGGGCGAGGAAGGTGAAGAGGTTAGGGGAGCGAGGACGGAATGAGGTGGCAGAACTGCCGGCGACAATTCCTCGCCTTGTAATATTCACGGGGTGTGGTCCCCCCGAGGCACCGCGCCCCACCGCCGCAGACATGATTGTTTCGATCCCGAGTCCAATCCCATCGAGGGGCGGGGGGCAGCCCATCAGCACGTCGAGACAGCTTACTCGGCAAGCACTCGGCGTAGCGATCGACAAACGGCCCGGGCACGATACGAGCTGGGAATCACACCGGGGTCGAGTTAAAGCGAGCCTGTCGCGCGCCACGTCGTCTATCTCCCAAACACTCCCTTTCTTCCGCCCATAAACAGCGGTCCTCCCTCTCACACCCTCATCCAACACGTGAAACTACCTGCTGACGTATACGCTCTCAAGGCACACACACAGTCACACAAAACACACACACACACACACACACACTGTCATGATCAGAAGTAATTTAAGGCTCCGCTTGCCTGTTGTTTGTTAATTCCTTTGCTACAATGTTTTAATAGGGCGTGGTACATAATTGAACGCTAAAAGCATTAATCAGAAACAGTAGGTTTCTTGAAGCGAATTTGCGAAAGTTAAACAATAGGGTCATTCCATGGAAAATCACCCAAGGGTGGTTGCTGACCCATTTTGAAAAAAATTTGAAATTTTGTCACACATAATGTACATATTTCAACAGTTCAAACCCAAAGTTATTGATTTTTATCTGCCCTCATTTTGATTTTACAGAACAAAATGGCCGGTACCGTGTACCAAAATTTACATTTTCAAGGGTTTTTGTATT
>PNEQ01038928.1:26680-36944 GCA_003012365.1 Medauroidea extradentata | reverse complement strand
GAATGTACTGACGAAATGCACATCGCCCTTTGAATGCATCTAGCTTCTCATCTATTGTTACATTTTCTCCAAGAGAATAACATGCTTTACAGTTATCAACAAACAACGTAAAAATTTCACGAATTGCTGCTAATTTATCTGTTTTCTTTCTGAGTTCCCTTGTGTTCTTGTTGTCAAAACGTATGCATCGAAGCAGAAAACAGAATCTGTTGATGGACATCACAGTTCGAAACATCTCAACACCCATTCCATCAGAACTCCACAAATCCTTTACATGCAATCGATTGTTTCGCAGTAAACCAGCTAAGTAAAGTAAGCCAATGAATGCTTTAATCTCTACTTTATTTGTGTTCTTGCAGTCTCTTTCCCTAGAATATCTTATCTTTTATAGAATTTATGTACTGATTTGTATGTTCAACAATAATATTTAGCATGGAATCATCAATCATACAATACCAAGCTTCCACTGGTGTTTTACAGCCCACAGCATTACCGCGAACTCCTGGTAAATGTTCGAGCAGGTTATGTGATCTGGTTCTGGTGTTCCTAGCTGGCACACGGGCACTCCATCTGGAACTGTCCTTCCCTTAAAAAAGAGAGAAAATTGAAATAAAATTAATTGATCTGAAGACCATAAAAATCGTAGTAAATAAATTATTATTACTTTTCACGGGGAAATAGGTAATGATTTAGTTGCAGAAGGCCTAAAGCAATGGACTAAAACAATAAAGCAAATAATGATTTTTTATATTTTCTTCGCTGACTTTTGAAATAATTATAATTTTATTTATTACTAAAATATTTTATACAAATAGAAAATAGTTACATTTACCTGTATAAATTGTTCTACTTTGTCCTGGTTCTCCACTGGCGATACTCTCGTCGACTTCGTATTCATGATCCGTGTCTGAATTTTCCACTCTTTCTTCAACAAAATCGCTGTCTGAACCAGAGCTATCATTGATACTATCATCTGCATCACTACTATCCTCTGCAAACAACAAGCGATGCACTTCTTCAACATCTTTTTCTTTCGGTAAGTCAAAAACACGACCAGTCCGCCCCATTTCAGTTTTACCACTGACCTCGCTCTAACACACGCAATGTATCTCACAGATACAAGATGGCTATAAATGTGATAAGAAGGGAAACAAATTGGGAACCCCCTTGGCATTCAAAACAGAATCATTTTCCAGGAAGGTACCCTGAGAGATAATGTTGTAACATGAGAAGTTTGTAAGAAAACAAAAAAAAAATAAAGGAGTGTATCTGTCAGATCGATTGCGTGTGACGCAGGGATAAAAACTTAAATAAAGACTGTATTTTAAAGTACATTGAAGACAGAGAGGTAGTTTGCATTTGATGTTGTTTTACTAATGCTGTGTTCAAATAAGAAAATACACGGAACTACATGCAATTATTCACTTCTAACCTTACAAACAATAAAGTAACTGTTGTTAATGTTTACTTATATGCAGTAACTGCTAGTGATATTTTTCAAAGGTGCTCACTGTATTCCGAATGACCTATACTGTATTTGCATAAAGGCCTTGTTACGGAGTTTTGCAGTGATTTCGAAAATATTTTTTTATTGCTACCTAATACTCATATCAAAATTTTGCTGCACAGTTTTGACACTCATATGTTATAATTTCTAGCTGAATTTTTTTTGTAGATTTATACTGAACTGTTTTTTAGATTTCATTACCCAAAGTACCACGTTTGTCGTGAAAATAAGCAAAAATGAAGGAAATTATTTTTTTGCTGACGAATGGTACATTATTTTAAAAAATGCGTCCACAGTATTGTGCATCGTGTGATAACTCATTGACTCAAATTTTTTAAAACCTTTTGGTTAAAAAATATTTGAGTTATTGGCATCAGTCTGAAAAAAACTCAGGGAACAAGCCCTTAGCCATGCTGCAGTTGAAGTAACCATACCTATTATACTTCCACAGCTGTACCCATTCCAAAAAGTCCTTGCTGCAATTGACAGAATGCAAACCTGAGGTTTTGAGTCTTGCTAGAGCTACCTGGATGATTTTGGTCACATGACCAGGATGCTCAAATACCATGGGTTAGCCAGGTTGTTATTTTAGTGTATGTAAGAAATTATTGAGTTCAGTTCACTTTTATGACCCAAGTAAACTTTATTAGGTTCACCTACAGGATGTCTACAGTATGGTGGGCCAAAAAAAGGCTTTTTTTTATTTTGAAGTTGGCAAATTTTGGGGCTTACGCGCGACCGAAAGATGCCAACCGATTTTGATATTTTTTCTTCTCTTTTTACTGTCTATATAATTCACAATTTTTCCTCGCTATTACAACTTCAAAATAAAAATAAGCCTTTTTTTGGCCCACCGTCACAAGTGTTGCGAAAAAGTAACAGATTTTGATGCAGAGTCACAGTGTCCCAAAAAAAGTCGCTAAATTTGGAACAAGGTCACGATAAAAGTTCTCCTTTGCAGTATTTTCACTTGTATTTAGATATAGAAATCTGACTGTGTAAGCAGCTGAGCTGCAATTTTTCTTATTTATAGTTTTTCCAGCAATAGAACAAAAAGTACTGGAAACTCATATTGTCTATTTTAACAGTGAATTATAATTTTGTTTTGAATTGTGCAGCACGGCAGTGATTGATTGAGAGCACTGTGTAAGAGTGCAGCATTGCCAGACATACTATAAGTATCATATTGTACAAGAATTGTGTTTATACATATAATTGTACACCATAATATTGGGTTTGGTACGTTTTTCTACAAGAATTGACTGACTGGCAAGTAGTATCGCTGCTCTTGTGCACAACTCTGCTAATTTGGTAACGGTGGTGGTGTTCTCGTGATGATATTATTGCGGTGGACAAATTTTGAAAAATATAAATG
The DNA here is from genome assembly GCA_003012365.1 of Medauroidea extradentata. Lineage (NCBI taxonomy): Eukaryota > Metazoa > Arthropoda > Insecta > Phasmatodea > Phasmatidae > Medauroidea > Medauroidea extradentata. Next base: position 34,062 of record PNEQ01038928.1, on the reverse strand, counting down.
AAAAAAAATTTGCTCTTGTAGGCCAACACATTAATAAAAGAGTGTTAAGGATATTTAATTTGAGTTTTTGCGCTAATGCTTGAAGTTTGTTTTTCTCTGGTTTGACTTCACCAAATATTTTTGTATAACACTGTAATAATATGTTTAATTGACCTGCTCTTAACGTTGAGTGAAAATACTAGAGAAATGTAGATTTAAATAAAGTAGGTACGTTAAAAGTTTGGTGGCGAGCTGAAAGTGGTACTATAGCACGTTGCAGTATTTGTACAACTGATTTTGACGTCATTTGTGTGGGATTCAAGTCAGTAAAAGTATGTAGGTAAGTGTCGCTTTCATCACTGTGTTAATAATGTTGGACAGTAGTTATTAAATAAATTTTTGTAGTAAATGTCCCATCTTATCTGACTTGTAGCAGTCATTCTAAATTTTAGTGGCTGTGGGTAAATTTTGGACTTAACTTGATTATATGTAAATAGTCTTTTTGTGAAAGCATAAATTAATTTAGGCCTACCGGTAAATTAAAAAAAAATAATTATATATATTTAACCTTGCTGTTTGATGGTAGTGAAAGGAAACAAAATAGGTCAACAAAGAGGCTCGAAAATGGATTTTGTCACTTTTGTAGACACCCTGACCTATGAAAGGAGTTAACCTAAAATTATACTTTTCCCGTGCTAACTGGTGACTTCCCGTGTGCATCTAATCACAATCACAAAACAAAACAGGATATAAGTGGAGTCAAGATAATGTTAAACATTGTGATGGTAAGTTTATTTACCTGAATTTACACTGCTCTGTACTAAAAGTGGATTTAATACGTACTGTAGTTACATTTATGTATTGTATCTGGTAAGTACTAAGCACAGCTGGTAGTTCACTATATGGTGTGTGTATTCATTAAGAATGTGTCTCCTCAGTTGTTAAAAGTGTAATTTAATACATTCATTGCTTACTTTTGTTAACTGGTATATTGTAATATGGTTATAAAGGAAACCTGCCCAAGTGTAAATAATACAGTACTGTACTGCCTTCTACGGAGTTAGTTACATTCTGAACAGGTTTTACTGTAGTTGACAATACTATTAGTTGTTGATATCTTGCAGTTTTAGTTTATGTAGTTGCAAGTTTGGAAATGTCTGGTATTATTAGTAAACCAAGTACAGTAGTCTAAAGTAATATTCTAAGTATGTACTTACATTACCCATACAGTAGTAATAAGAATGCTTATCATGTTTTCTTTGTTAGGCAATTTTACCATTTTTGAATTATAACATTGAAATGACTTGAGAGAAAAACATTTTATACTAAAGTTGGTATTGCTGAGGGCTACCTTTTGTAGAGGCCTGATGGAAAACAAGAATAGGGTACCACACTTTCAAGTTTTATTAGGTAGGGGCTGTTGAGCCGTACGTACATGCCACCAACATAATTTCATCTCTGTACAATCCACATTGCCATAGTGTGTGTTATTCAGTTTTATCAATACCCTGGAAACTGAGATGAAATAGTTATTTTCATTCTCAAAAAACACTAGGAAGAAACACCTATAAAAATTTTTCCCACATGTTGTAATAATTTTTCCTCCTCTCAGTGCAGAAATATGTTTTTGTCCGAAGGTAATAGTAACTAAGCCCTAACAATTATGAGGGTTTTTTAAATAATGTATTCCACATACACCCATTGTGCTAATGTAAGAATATAAAACTCTTTTAGGACAAGGTAGGAAGGTCACTGTTAAGTTGAAACACCGTGCTCATTACAGACATATTTTCTAAGTCCTACATAATGGTTTTTCAGACTGCTGTTCTTCAAAATATACTAACTAGATGTACGTGAATGTTTTAGAATAGGAGTGATCTTTTCTACAGACGTTCCACCAATATAATTACATTATCATTTATCAACGCTTAATGTTCCATAGTCAAACCGGTTAGGCTGGAACATTTCTTACTAGTTCAGCGTTTGGCTCGTGGCGATGTGGCATTTGATGTGTGCTTCAAGGTCAACCATACTACTCCGTCGCGTTTGAGCCTCTAACCAGCCCTTAAACCCCTATTCATGTTCTTGCTGGGGATTAAGGGTTGTCAGCGCATTTTATGTTTTAAAACCATGGAACAGTTCAGTTTAACAAAATGTGTTTGTATTATTGCACCTAGATGTTGTTGGAAAGTCAGTGCGTCTTATAATTTTTATTCAGTATTTTTTTTCTGTTATATTACTCTTATTGATTGCGAGAAACTATTAGCCCAGAATAGGTGTACGTTACTTTAGTTAGTTACATTTAGCACAGTGCTTGCCACTACTGTGTCCCAGCCAAATGGCCATTGCCACCAGTGTTGGTGTACAGTGTCCTTGATGACTGAAATATTTGTCATGGAGGTGTTTTATAATAATCATTGTAGAAAATACATCTCTAATTGTTGCACTTTGAAGTCTTATGTTAAATGTTTTGTAATCAGCAGCAGTTATTTGTTTAATTGGAAAATGCGATCTGAAAACCATTACCTATGTAACATGCAATTCATCCAACATTTACCATAATGGGAGACAAGGTTTTTGATAGTAAATAGATTATAAAAATAGAGAGTACTCTAAAATTCAGGATCCTCATAATTTTGAGATAATTTAGTCACAAATACTGTATACTGTACCTGAAAACAATAGCCAGAACAGTGTTTTTGCGAGTATTAAATATAGTATTTACTCGTGTAACTTACACACTTTTTTGATACTAATTTGAGTTCAAAATAGAGTGTGGGTAAGATAGCTAGATTTTTTTTCTTCCAAGACAAAAACAACTGATGCTCCGAAGATAGAACTGTCACATTTATGTTCCCGTGACAAAGAACTACTTCTACATCTTAAATCTATGGCATCTCACCAAGCAAACATGTTTGTTTTACCAGACAAGTTTTTTATTGTGCAATGAATTGAAAAAGAAAACCTAAATTTTAAAAAATTTCAAGTATACTCCTGAGGCGAAGTATTTAATACACAAGTGACATTTAGTATTCTCAGGGGTAATATTCTTAAGCTCAGGGTAAAACAATTTTTCCAAGGAAGTGTTAGTTTTAAGAGGATTGTTTTAAAATTTAGGACCGTCTTCCATTATGGTAAATATGGTACATTTTTGTAAGTAGTGTTAAGATGCATTTTAACTCTGAGGATCATTAGTAAAGAATGTTAATGAGCATCCCTTAAAATATCTTCCCTCATTTCAAAGCCACTTTATATAACTGTCCCAGTAGCACAGATATTGAGACCTCATGTTTCCGTAGCCGTGTCCCAGTCACGTGTGTTGTTAAGTATTAACATATGACATGTACTGTGCTAGGCTGTCTTCGGTTGCCAATGGCTTGAGTGGATCTGCCTTCATGGTCTCGTCCAAATCGATGGCTAGCTGGTAAAACACGTTGGTGGAGAGCCAGTCTGCAAGGTCGTCATGTTTCAGCTGCCGTAGTCTGTGAGAGAGCATATCGTGTGTGGCCCCTCTGCCCTGCCCGGCTGTGGAGCTCCAGTGAAGCAGCAATGCTAGACACGGCATGTCCAACGGAACTTTACGCTCTGGAAAGCAAAATATATATCGTGAAACACTGTGAATAGGAACAAAATTAGAAATATATCCCTAGCTAACACCTTTTGCTTAATGTGACCGTCTGAGTGAATATATTTTGACCGTTCCTAGGCCTAGAAGTACTGAAGTGGTAAGGACAAGACAGCCCACGCATCATCTCTCTGTAGCGTCTATGCACGTCACTGAACTGGTTTGCAGTCTTCTTGTTGACAACGTCACTGTATAGGACTTTCAATGGTGGCCCTGTCATTTAATTTTATGTATTAGTATTAAAAAAATGCAGGTGTATTGTACATGTCTATACATTTTAAATGATTCTGCACAGATATTTATGTACCTAAAAAAAACATAATTTTAAGCCACTTGTAAATATATTTTAATGAGTAGTGGTGAACTTGGAAGTGGGTATACACATATGTAACATTCTTTAAATGCTATTCCTAAGCAGACATCATTCATGTGCAATGAGCAGTTTAAAAATAATCTGCTGATGGCTGTAGTTCTGCACACTGCTCGGCAACGTGGTCAGACGAATACCTTAAATAAAATTATATCACAATGAATGTAGTATGTATAAAATGTTTCAACTCGTCTGTCTGAACAACCATTTTTAAAAAGGAGTTACCCTTAAAACTTTGCTGTGAAATTGTGTACCTGTTCACCTCAATAGGTTCCTATTCACCCTGTTTTACTTTACCATAATATTTATATTATCTCTCCAACGTGCTTTTACTTTTTTCTTATTTACTTGTGAATTTTTAGAGTACTTCTGAATTACTGCAAGTTCTTAATAGGAGAACTCGTTCACTTTCACAAAGCACAGTAACAAAAATAAAAATAGTAGCAAACACAGTAGGTAACGAAAATAAAGCACAGTAGGAAGTGGACAGCACATTCACGCGCGTGCACACACACACACACACACACACACACATACATACATACATACCTATATTCAAAGTTACAAATATTCAGAAGTTTCTAATGGCTACATTGCCGACTTGTGTTGGGCTAAGCAAGGGTGACAGCATTAGCGTCCTTCTATCTGGGTGTCGTGCTAAATAAAAGGGAGAGGTATGATTACATTTCAACTAATAGGCATTGTGGTGTTTGTAGCTTACTGTTTGGTTTTATTTGCGAGTAGTAATTTTGGTATAGATTTGTTAAAAATCAAGTAGTTTTGTGTATTTGTTTTAATTCTATATGTTCTATAACTATTTCATCGCAATTTAGTGAGTTATGTTGGTATGTTGATGCCATACTTGATGCTGGAATTTTTAGGGTATTTAAATCTTACAAAAATGAAATCTACTTCATGTATTTGTATTTACTTCACAGCAGGTTTGCTATTCATTAATGCTATTATGACTGATGTTACCAATAGTATTTGAATGCATATTTTATCCCTCCGTAGCATGCCTTGATATATGCTATTCACAGTAAGTTAGCAGTTGGTAAAGCCCTAGTGATTTTTTTTTTTCAGGCAGTTTGTATCATTCTGCATTTTGACCTAAACATTGCACTGTAGGCAATAAACAGAATTAATGATACTCAAAGTTATGTTTTGAAGTTACAATAAAATACAATTTTTGTTCATTATGCTTTACAAGATTGTCTTCAGAACTACTCACTTTACTGTGAACAGTTAATATTACTGACATGTATGGACACCCTTGGACAATCTTATATTCTATGTACGTAAGATTAGTGTATCCAGCTTTGTTATAATTGCTAACAAGTTAGGTCCCCAGCTCACAATTTCATCATGGTCTTCCACCTTGTGGACAGGTAATATGGGGGCTTTGTCCCAGAAATTGGATCTCCACTGCGCTAGCCTGTCCACTGGCATCCACTGTCTCACATCAGCATATAGAGTGCACTGATCAAGGCATTTGTAACTCTGCAGTTACTTTTCCATTTGTCGTGCTTTATTAACAATGAATAAATAGTTCTAGTAAACATTGGAAATATTTTTACATGTCTAAAACCTCAAAAAAGAATTTGTGTTACTGAGCAAAATTTTTTCGGGAACCGTGACATTTTGTCAAATCGGGAGTCCACTGTGTGTATTGCACGAGGCAACTGGCACTCCTTGGTATTTTCTCAGGTTGTAAACTGAAAAACATAGCCTACATGTTTGTTTTAACTTATACTGTGTGGGTTTTTAATGTTTAATTAATACAGCAATTGAAGTGGTTCTGTAATATTGTAGCTATGCTACTTACCAGTTGTGTCCAAGTTGAAACTAATGTCAAACTCTGGATCCTCAAGGGCTGCATACAGCCGGCGACACTCCTCTGCAGTGAGGCTGTTTGCCAGGTACGTAAGCTGTGGCATGTTAATATCAATAGTACCAAGGACTCCACACAGCATTGCTGAAGTAAGAAATGCCTCCTGAAATATCTGATAAATATAACAAAATACAGTACATTGAGATTTTGACACTTAGGTCTTACAATTAATTTTGAAATTGTTCAATTTTATTAATGTTATTTCAACTAGGGCCTACTGTAACTGCAATTGAGACTGCGTGTTGGGTGGTAAAGTAAACCTGGCAAATATATTTCACTGTGATATTTTTTTTTCCCCAGCTACTGTGCTGTTTTTGTTACAGTGCAAATAACTAGCTATTAGTTTATTGCTACAACGTAGTAAAGTGTGTTTTTTTTTTTTTATCACGTGCTGTGACAGTAAGGTATTTATTTTCACAAAACAGGTAAGGCAAGTATTTTTTTTATATTATACCATGACTCACTGTGCAGTTATAACTAAAATTGTAAAGAATAATATAGCAATTTATTTGATAAATGAATATGCACTCTAATGCCTCTACCTACCCAGAGCCCTGGCAGGAGCAAGGAGGGAATAATAAAGGCACATTTGTTTTTGTCTTGGTTGCTATATAAGAGAACACAAACTTGACAAACAAATGCATTTCCAGCTCTTCTTCAAAATAGAATTGTAGCATAGGACAGGCGTTTTGAGCAGCATTTCTAGTTGAAACCCTTGTTTGTTTCAACAGAAAATGTGCTTGCAATCACATGAATAAGTGTTCAAAAGAAATTTTGAAGCCCCGTTAACTGTCGCTGGACTAAATCTGCTGAAGTGACTTATGGTGATAGTAAATTGTGAACCAGACAGCATGTTAAACATGTACAGACACCATGCGATAACAGTAGGGGAGAAAATCTTCAAGTGCTCAATAATATTGTCACAATAAACAATACCGAAGCCTATCACTTTAGTTTTGACGAATACATGTTTCACACTCCAGATGTATGACGGAATGCATCAAATCGGTAGATTATATAATGGAACACTTGATTTTTTATTCAGTCGCCCATGGGCATTACCAAAGATGTTTGTAGGCTTAGTACTCAATACAAAATAATTTAGTTTTCAGTAATTTCCTAGAGATAATTTTATAATGTAATATGTCAATAGAGAAAAAATATGCATTAAATTATGTATGCATTGACAACAAATCAAAAAATTAACTATAGTAATTCTTTTTAGCCTATATCTCAATGTTCAAAAATGTACTATCTTTTAAGAGTAAAAATATCTTAAGTTAATAGTTTGTAATTATTAATGTACAGTTAGTCACTTACCAACATGTTAATTCACTAAATGCAGTCACCATAGGAAAGAAAGAAAATGCAAACAGAAAGGAGAAATTATGAAAAAAAAAAAAAAAAAAAAAAAAAAAAAAAAAAAAAAAAAAAAAAAAAAAAAAAAAAAAAAAAAAAAAAAAAAAAAAAAAAAAAAAAAAAAAAAAAAAAAAAAAAAAAAAAAAAAAAAAAAAAAA
>PNEQ01038928.1:0-26580 GCA_003012365.1 Medauroidea extradentata | reverse complement strand
AAATATGTATGTGTATATATATATATATATGTATATATATATATATATATATAAAACCTGGTTAGCAAGTACAGTACAAGAGTATTTAAATTCATTGATTAGAGTATATGACAGTGGGTACCACAGTCTTAGAGGAAGTGGTCTTGACACTGCATATGCTCTCCATGGAGGTATTAGTCTATGGAGTGGCATCTGCCATACATTTCAATGGTAATTGTGTGAAGCCGATCATTTTCGAACTGTGCATGCGCAGGATGTTATTTTTCATGATTCGCCATATTTTGGGTGGCAAAACAATAGCAGAAAGCAATGTAATTATGTAATTTTTATTACAAAAATTTGTGCAAATTCTCTATTTGAATCTTACAGAACAGTTTACAATTGCTTCAGAAATATAGAAAAAAAAACGAATTAGCTCTCGCTGTGTGTATGTACTTTATAAACTTGATGAATTTAAATAAAAGTTTTTTACCTGTACAAAGGTAATCTTCCGCAATGATCGAATCTGTTTGTAAGGCCAAGAGCTGCACAAACTTTCACCATAATGTGTAGTTAACAAAAAACTAAAACATTTTCATTCAGCTCAATGCTATGATTACCTGTTTTTGCCACCACTAGCTCTATCCTTGTCTTTAAACGTCGTCTGTTGGCTGGCTTCAAATTTGCTCAAAGGCTTCCACTCCATAGACTAATACCTCCATGATGCTCTCCAGCAAGGGAAATCTACTCCCTTTTCGTCGCTGAGCACTAATAGTAATTTGGTGGAAGATTTGCCTTGTTTACATCTGGTGGTGTTACAATTATTTATATAAAATGACATTAATGTGGTAAGCTGGTATTGTAGATAAATGTTTCGTATCCATAAATTCATTGGCATGAGTGTGGAACATTTACATAAATCGTTCGGAAAAAAAAGTTATGTACTATTGTTTTAGTAAACGCATTCGAGCAAAATGTATTCTTTCCTGCCCTACAAAGTTTTAGAAACTTTGCAATGTGTGTCTGCATGTAAAAGACTGGAAAACTAAATTTGATGGTTGAAAATGTGTTCCAATGCAAAATTGCATATTTACATTATCTGGATTTTCAATTATTTTCTTCTATAATGCAGGCAATTACGATAACAACTACACTTTTAAGCTGTGAAATTGTGCTAAGCCAAAGACAAAACAAGACTTATCTTCCACTAAAAGACTACTAGCGCTGCAACAAAAAAATCAGTCACATTTTATTCCTCAGTGTAAGAACTTACCTTCATAGACTTTGCACAGTACTTACAGCATGGAGGTAGGAATAGTCAGGAGATGGCTTGCTGTTACGTAGTTGAAGCCGGCTTTTTGGGTGTTCCATCATGGCGCTGAGGCGTTTTTAGGTTATGGACACTTGTGTTGATGTACCTCTAAACAATAAAAATATCTCAAGAATAGTACAACTTAGCGATGTAAGGAACAAAATTGATTTACAATAAAATTGCTTGAATCTGGTAACATCATTACGAACTTTTTCAAATTGCGATTGGTTACGGAACAGGTGGTTGCCATAATGGAACATCGAAAAATGTGGCTTCACGTAGCTCACATACATTGCCATAGGCAGGGCCACCCCGTGACTTACAGAAGCAACAAAACGTGATTTTTTATTATGCTCCTCTCTTTGGAGTGTAATGGTGTTGGTGTTTGTCGATGTTTGGTTACACCCACGGTCTAAAAGGAAGAGGTCTTGACACTACGTAATGCTCTCCAGCCAGAGGAAGTAACTCCCTTTTTGTTGCCGAGTGCTAGTAGTAATTTAGTGAAAGATTTGCCCTGTTTACATCTGGTTGGGTTATAATTTTTACAATTGTTCGTATAAAATTATGTTAATGTGGTAATATGGTATTGACATGTGTTTCCTATCCATAAATGCATTGACATGTGTGTGGAACTGTTTACATAAGTCATCTAAAAAAAATTTACCGTACTATTGTTTTAGTAAACACATTTGAACAAATCCTATTCTTTCCTGCCCTACAAAATTTTAGAATCGTTGCAATGTGTGTCTGCATGTAAAATACTAAAAAACTAAATTTTATGGTTGAAAATATGTTCCAACACAAAATTGCATGTACGTTTTCTGGAGTTTCCATTTTTTTCTTCTATAATACAAGCAATTCTGATAACTACACATTTTAAGCTGTGAAAGGTAAGTTTGTTTAATAGTCAACAAATGGAAACTTAAACTAGGCCTCTACGACTTAATGATCTGATAGTGCAAAACCATATTGAAGGCAACATGAAAAATAATTTTAATAATGCTTGCATGAATTATTTTATTTATTATTTTAGTTTAAATATGTTTGCTTGCACTGTCATAAGTTCTTGCAACTTTGTTGTAACCAAATAAGCTACTATTATTTAATTTTTTATGTCAAGTACAAAACATAAGTTCCCCCTTACATGTTTGTTTATTTTTGATAGTTCCATTAAATATTAAAATTTTGATCATACTTAAAATATACAAAAAATAATGTTAAATTTTAAATTGTTATCTAACTTAACATCTGTAGAGTAGGCTTTCCATGACTATAATATGAAATAATTCAATTAACATTACTCACCTGACCCTAGTAAGATTAATGTGCAATTAGTATTGAAAATAAATCATTTGTCTGAGATCTAACAAAAATCTAAAGAAAATTGCAACACACTTAGGATGTAATTGCAATCATTATACACTGTTGACATGTTTTGGTTGTCAGCTGAAAAGCACATGGTGGTGGAAGGATACATAATGTTTTATTTACATTGTCTTACTTTTTATGACCTGTCAAATAATGGAATTCTTTTACGGTATGGAATGTAAATACACTGTGTAACATTATTTTATCTTTTTCTGGCTTTGAGAGTGAATTAATATTTTTCAGAAAGTAGACATTCTATCCCTACTTCCAAACCACATAATGTTAAAAAGTCGAATCACATGAGATACACGAATACACTGCTTATTTCATGGTAACAGCTGTAAAATGCACTGCTAATGCAAATGTCAAAAAGTGTAATTCTTAGACATATAGTATCAAAGGAGAACAGTCAATTTTCCAATGTTTGAACATAGGCGATATAATGACACACGACATTTCACAGTGACATTATGAAAACTATAGGAAGCTTTGTCAGCTGCGGTTAGGTTCCCGAAAACTTCACTTCACCCATTTGACTGGCCTTCGGGCGAAAACCGTTTCAGCCATAAGCAAGACACGAAAAATTCGTACAAACCAAAAGTATCAACTAGAAACGCGAAATCGCCATAACGAAAAAGACGGAAGAATCAAGACAACCCGAAATGACGAGAAAGATACAAGAACAGCACAAACACAAAACGCGTGCCGAATACCCGACACAGGATCCAAAAAACCCGAACCGCATACAAGAACGCTCGTGATGAAAACACTTCCGCCAGGTTGACCACTACATTACCTCCCCCCTTCCCATTTTCAAAAGAAGGAAGCCATGAATAAACGTAGGTTGCGACAAGAAAGACTGAGTTGTTAAGGACGTTGGACACGTAAAAATTCAAAAATTTATATTTGTGCCAAACACTGTTCAACTTTTGCACATAAGATAAAACGTCATTTCCCCGAATAAAAAAAAAAATTTAGGCCCCATTGTTTTTGCATAATCACTCATCAAAGTCTCAAAATAGCCATTGCAGTGTAGCCAAAATCAAAAAAAGTAATTAAGGAATGAATTCAAAATTATGGGAACTGATAGTTAGTGTATATTTTACGACATGGTTGACAAAAGTTAGTTTTGAAAATTTCTTTAGTAGCCAAAAGTCAAAGTTATGCAAAAATTTACTCATTTTCATCAATTTTTTAAAAATACAAAAAGTTATCGCTTTGTGTTCACAAAAGTGTCTTGAAGTAGCTCACATCATTAAGAATCAATATGAATTATCTTGTATCTGCAAGTTAATTATTTTTTATTATTTTGGCTACACCGCAACTGCCATTTTGTGACTTTGATAGGTCATAATGCTAAAACTATGGGACCTAATTTTTTTTTATTTGGGGAAATGACATGTTATCTGATGTGTAAAAGTTGAACAGTGTTTGGCACAAATATAAATTTTTGAATTTTTACGGGTCCAACGTCCTTAACAACTCCGTCTTTCTTGTCGCAACCTACGTTTATTCATGGCTTCCTTCTTTTCCACAACTGTCCTAGACCCCAACAGCCGAAGTAGTAATTACGTGGCTCTGAGGAATGCTTGTAAGGCCGTACTCCGCTACGGCATTAAGCGGAAGGAAACCTACCCACAGTTAAAACTGGAACTGTGATATTCAAAGTCCAAGTTTTTTGTGCGTATCTAAAGCCTTGTATTATTCCGGGCTATTATTTTTCGTCAAACGTTGAGATTTAGTACTTCTTTTTCTAAGACCATCTCCTCTACGTGGTATATATGATTATCCCAAAATGGATTAATATGTGGGTTAGTTCTTTTCTGCTTGATGTCATCCATATTTGAAGCCTAAACGAGAACAGATATAAAAACTATGTTTGCCAGATATGTTTAAATGATTTACAATGTGCAGGCTAATTTTTTCAAGGCAGTAAGTACTATGATTTTCTGTACGAGACATTCAGTGCTGCCCTTATCATTTTATGACGTAATATTAACGATAAATGTGTAGTGTGTACTCGTAGGCGCGTGGCCAGGATTTGTTTAAGAGAGGGGTTTTGACCTGGGGGCCGGTCAAATATCGCTATTGAGAGGTGCAGCGCAAAATTTGATACACAATGTTTGCTCTAATCGCGTCACACGTCTATCATTTTAGGCCCTCTATTTTACGTAGTTATCCAGAGCATTCCAAATAACTAGACTGTCCCGTCGAAATCTTCCAGCTGCCACTAATATGTGCGTATACAATAGCACATCTTACGCGGGATACGACCCCGAAAACACCCACACCGCAGACTTATATCATTCCAAACGAAAGATTCAAGGTAGGCCGTGGGAATTCTTGTGTGTGTACAGGCCTAAGACCAACGAGGTTTCTTTATGAATAGTGTGGCAAAAAGTAACAACTTTTGAATTGTTTCACCATTTTTACGGAGTTGTGTAACATTTTTGTCTAAATTCATAAAATCCTGAATTTGATTTGTAGGTACTTAAATAAGCTTCTTTCTAATCAAAAAATTAATCTCGATATTTCAACAGGTTTAATATCTACAGATAATTAATTTGAAACACATTTTATTTTTATTTTTTCGGCTTTCGAGGCCAGATTTTGGAAAATTCCTGAAATTTATTTTTAGATATTTACGTAAGCTTCATTTTAAAACAAAAATCGTATAAATATTTTAATTGTTTTAGGAGACACGGATTATTAATTGGAAACACATTTAATTTTTTTTTCACGTCTTATGAGTTGGAATTTCGAAAAATCCTTTAAAATAATTATTAGATATTTACGTAAGCATCATTATGAAGAAAAAATCACCTCGATATCTTAACTGGTTTTTAAGAGGAATCAAGGATTGACGAAAACACATTTTACGGCTTTTCATCTCCTTAATTTTTTTGAATTTTACGAAATCGAAAAAATTGCTAATATGGATTTGTTTTAGCAATATTTTAAAGTTAAAAATAATAATAGCTTTCCAGGTTATTGAGATATCAGGGATTCTTTGAAATCACATTTCACCCCTTTGCACCCCCTCAATTTTTGAATTTAGAAAAATCCCTTCTTAGTGGTTAAGGGAAAGCGACTCTCAAAATGTCACGGTTCTAGTTCCAACGGTTTGGACTGTGCGTTGATGAGTGAGTGAGGACCTCGATGAGGACACTTAATTTATCACACACACGCATGACGTTTATTATCGGCTAATTCATAGCAATTAATTAAAATATGAGCGAATTCACTGTCATAAACGGTGACTTTTCACACTTGCCCACCAGCGATATCGCCAATTACTGTGGCACGTGTTTTCGGAAACTGTCACCTGCATCTCGTCATAGGCTAATATATCGCTAGTCGAAATGCACTAAGCCACCTGCGCTACCATCATCAATTTCAATTTTACCAAAGGAGTTCCATGACAAGCGGTGACAAACTCGCGAATGTTAGGCAGCAGTGTTTCAGCTCACAAGTAAATAAATGATAAATGTAAGATGTCTGTTTTCTTCAAGAATACGCATTCGTTTGCATTTTGACATCAAATTGCTACGAATGGCATACGCAGTTTCAGTATACACTCGTAAGTTCGCTCTAAAACTTTGTAAGCCATGGTTATAACCAGTGGCGTAGCCAGAATTTGTGTAAAAATTGGGGGGGGGGGGGAGCCTTTAACCTAGAAATAATACAAAGAACATTGACACCTCCCACCTTTTAAAGCGGTGGGGGGGAGGGTTGTTTGTTTTATTTTTTTATTTCTAAAGTTTGGAAATGTTTTGCTATTTTTAGAAATTTTTTGAAATACAAATATAATTTGTATTTGGATTTTATATAAAGCCCTGGCCAGTGACATGTACTTTTACTGTGAATTATTTTTTTGTTTCAATATGTGGATTGATTTTCGGGCGGTATGTGAGCTAAAACGTGTAAATTTTTACTTTGAAAGAAATGCTATAATGGGATGAGTGATTGAGATTTTTATAAGAGAATAATGTACTCCCGAGTAACGTCTATTAAACTAACACTGTTTAATACAAATATAAAATTCGTGATTTTTTTTTTTTTTTTTTTTTTTTTTTGCCTTTGAACCAGCGTGTTCGTTGACTGAAAGGTCGTTTGAAAGCATCACCTCGATTAGCAAAACAAAATTTCGGAGCCCCTCAAAATTTCTTAGAACAGCTTTTTCAACCTATTCGCAGAATTCACTACCATAGAAGCATGTAAAGGACTTTGCTTAAAACTTCCCACCAGTAAAATATGGGGTCACCACTGAAAGTGTTAGTCAGGCGAGTGATCTACGATACCGCTGCACGCCTTTTCAGTGTCTTGCGGTAGAGGCGATACCACACCAGATGAGCCGGTCAACATCGCCCTTGGCGCCGTGCCGCTATCGCACAAACACACGGCCAGTAGACGGGCGCCTTAAGCTGTGTTCATATAATTTTATTGACGGAAAATCTTCTGCAAAGTGCAGAGCACGGTTCTGTCAGAGTTTCGAATACAACCAGTTAGTACATTTTTACGTACGGCTGTTTTTTTTTTCTTTTTTGCTATTTTGGAGGATTTAAAAACGAAGTATTTAATGGGGAACGGCGTTTTGACGGTGTTTTTTTTCTCTTTTCTTACATTGGCACAATGAGCACATACCGATCAGTTTCGTAAAATATATTTTTCCCGAGCATTACAACGAATTGGAAGCGCGTGGTACGTAAAGTACTTCTTCCGCGTTTAGGGAAAGATAATGGCGTCATTTGCAAGTGTTTCATGTTATCTATGGCTATTAGACACACTGCACTGTATTTCACATCATACCCCTATTGTAGTTTAGTTGTTTGCGTCTAGTCACTACGTCTTGAGATTCTGTAACCTAACAATTCTTTTTTTTTTTTTTTTTTTTTTTTTTTTTAAGTGAGATTACTAAATATACATGATCCCTATTTGAAAAGTCAACGATATAGCCCGTTTTTTTTTTTTACTTGAAATATTACTGTTGCAGACCGCATACACATGGTGTTTATAGTCTTAAATATGTTTGGATAGTGTTCGCTACAACTTTAGAGGCATCTACAGGTATTAAAATAATTCCTAAAATGTTTTGCCTTAAGTGGCGGTAGGTTATTAGTTGTATCCGGTTACACTGCATATATAGTACGTAGGGGCCGCGGTGTCCGAGTGGTCAGATCACTCGGCATCCTCCAAGGCGATCCGAGTTAGATCCTCGGCGGTTTCAGCCTGGATTCTTCGCATGTAGGAAATGTGGCGGACGTTGCCGCTGGCCGGCGGGTTTTCTCAGGGATCTCCCGTCTCCCCCGCCTTTCTCATTCCGTCACTTCTCCATTGCAGGGCTTCTTTTCATGTAATCTGTCAGGATATGCAGATGTCTACGGTGTTCAGTCAAAAATCAGCACTCGGGGTACGTTGCCCTGCCCTCGGGTACCAACTCCGTAAGCTATTTATTTAGTATGTAAGCTGTAAACACTGTTGCTGTTCATTGTGTGCGTGGTGGTTAACAAAAATTCCTTACACATTTTTTTTACAAAACATATCACAGTAAAATATGTGATAAAGCCATCTTGGCTTTATATTTATGAAGATTCATCTTACATTGAATATATATAAACTACTTTATATATTATGCGTTTAGCTATGTTCGTATTTTGGAATTGTTTAAGATATTTAGGTAAATTTAATTAATGATCAATGCCGTGAATTTGCGAAAACTTAAAATAAATTGTGTTCAGCTAAAACAAACAAACAAGCGAAATACGAGAACTTAAAGGAACGATATACACTGACTCCTTTACTGTACCACATCTCAGTATTTCCGAACCAGCACCTATGTTTAGTGAGTTGACTTTATGGCCGCGGTGTACACAGCATGTTCGAAAACTCAATGCCGAGGCCCTAAACATAGTTATTTTAGACCAATTTTAATACAAAATAATACTTTCATAACTAGATATGAATATCCACAGGCGTAACCTCTGGGAGGGAAAGAAAGTAAGGAGCAATATATAAAGCTCAGTACATCTCTTTGAAGTAGACCTTAATATTGGTTCGTATCTGTATGTTGTATGTATCATTACTGCTCTGGATATGTATTCCCCAAGCAAATTATCGTGCAGTTTCCTTTTTTTACTACTAAAAATATTTTGGAAAATTAACTCCCTCCCCCGTCTCCTCCTAACCCTCTACATCATTAAAAATACAGAGTTTCGCTACGTCTGTGTATATGTTGAAAAAGCAACGCCTGTAGAACCATGCGCTGCGAACATGTATATACAACAGGTTGCATAAAACGCAAGCGCTTAGCACTAACATTGCCGTGTGCTTTGCGAACTACATACCTATAGGCGAATCGCAGTTAAGTGAGCAGTTTTGAAGATCACCTTGTCTACAATAACAATAAAAAATAATTTAGTGATGGTTAAATTTCTCTAATTCAATTACCCACATGCTAGAATCCATTGTATGCATAAACAAGCCACGTATATTCGTTCATTGTCTGTTGTTACACTGAGTAGTAGCTAGTGGACAAATGGTCGGGGCTTGAGTATGCATAAAGATATTTTATTCCAACATGCAGGTGATCGAATTTGCGAAATTTCACCATCTCTAGTATTATTTATTATAGTACGGTATAATCTGTACACTTTGATCGCTACTTAGGTTTGTTTGTTAGCATGAAAATAGTGACAGGGAACTATAAATTATTTGAAAGGATAGAAGTAACTAGGTTTTAAGAAGTGCTAACTTTACCCCGAACCACCTATACACGCATTGCTGCACGAAGTTGTCCCCAGCGTTGTAACGATACAACTTTGAAAACGAATGATACACAAATGCTTTTTCTGGACATAACTACATAAAAAACGAATTATACACAAATGCTTTTTCTGGACATAACTACATAATGGTTTGTATAACGGCTGATTCAAACAAGTTACATTTGTTATCTGCAAAAAAATTCACAACTTTATATTTCTACGAAATAATGTTCTGTAGAAGACATTCTTAGTGACTGCATTTTTCTCTTATAGGAAATTTTTAGCATGCATAGTTTACGCATAACGACATGTCGAAAGTCAAAATGAGCATGTTAAGGGTGCGGCCTATCGCAATTTTCTACACCATATTTTTAATTTTATATTTGTACCTTTTTTTTTTAAGCACGAAATGTGACCAGCACTGAAGACCTCGGGGCTAAGCGCTGACCAAAATCTCTCACTCACTCAACAAATGTGAAAAAATTAAGTTTAAATTGAAATATAAATAAAAGAAACAAATAAGTAAAGGTCACGACGGGCGGAGTTATGTAGTTCAAAGTTTCCATTGGCTGGAAGGCGTTCCCAAGGATTATTGGACACTGGGGACCTTTTCCCGCCAAAAGTTAAGATGTGAGGGTCGGGAGTTTGGAAGAGAAGTAAAAGTGAGCGTGTAAGGAGCTGTTGGAATCCTACCCAGCGACTTCGTCGATATATTCCAGAAATATTCGTCAGTTAATTATTTGCAAGGGCAAGAGTGGGCGTATCGTATATGACAGCGTCAATTAGTACTGCAATTCTCCATCTCAATTGAGCGGCGCGTGGCGGTACGTGAGACCGGTTCAGTAACATTTGCCGGAGTTCTTTATTCAAATCCCTGGACTCAGTTACCCTGTTAGGCATTAAGGGGGACCATCGCACGTACTCCATAATGTACTAACCTGATGAATATGAAACTCAGACTGCGATGTGCACTGAACTTTGTTACGACTTTCCAGCAATAAATTTATGTGGCCACAGCTTAATGTACCATAGTATAAACGGTTCAGCGGGAAGCTTCACGCTGGTTCGGCGCTTGGGTCGTAGAGGCGATGCGCCATTTTGTGCCCGCTTCAAGGTCGCCCTTATGTCTCCGTCATGTCTGAGTCTCTAACTGTCAGGTACCAGCCGTCTACCACGTGCTTCAAATGCGTTTTAATGTAAGGGTAAATACGTTATTTTACGAAACCATCCTACACGCGCCTATTGGGCCAATGTACGGAAAGAAACCGCCCATCGGACAAGTGCGGAATGTTATTATTAAGACCACCACTTATTAAAAACACTGTTTCGAAGCCCTCTGGCCTTTCCAGACTGCCATACTTCAACATGTACTAACCGGATGTATGCGAAACTTAGAATCCTGCACCGAACTTTGCTACACACTTCCCTCCAATACAAATATGTGACTCGTGCTAGAATGGATCGGCTGGATTCTTGCACGCTGTAGCAAAACTATTGTTTTTAATCTGTTTTACACTTGACTTAATATGTTGTTGTGTGGCTGTAGTCAGAGGTAGGTACTTTATACTGGAACTAGTTAATTGGTTAAGTTATGGGTGAGGATTGTGCTTAAATTAAATATGTTATTCTAATTACGGTGGCTTTCTTCTACATAGTTTAGTTTACAGAATACGGCAAGGTTATATTACATAATTTAGATAGGGGAGCGGGTGTTTTAATAATTAAGTTTATACTCTACTCTATGATGGGCAACCCTTTGGACACCTTAGACCTCACCACAACATGATGGTGCCAGAGGCTGATGATGACTGTGTCGGCTATCGACGGACGGCGGCACGTCGTGGGTCTTGACTCAGGACCATCCTGGCGAGCTGGTGACGGCTGGAAGACTTGAAGACAACAGACCCCGATTTCCCAGGTACATTGCATTATATTGACATACTTCAGTGCAGGTGTGGAGAATCGCTGAGGCCCTTGTCTTGTGCAACCACTGACCTGATTGCACTGCCATCGTCGCTAGCCCGTCCTCCAGGCGAGGCCCCTCGTAATCATAACAACGCTACACAGTAAAAAAATTTCTACTTCACAAAAAATTTTGGAAACTAGTTAACAAAAAAGCTATGTTTGTAAGTTTACAAAAATATTGTAAACTTTACAGGAAACACTTGTAAATATACAAATATGTCTGCATATTTACAAAAATTGTTGTATGTTTAGAAATAATAATTGAAAATTCAGAAATCAACTCTTGCAAATTTCACAATTTTCCACTGAGGTGTCACAAAAGTTTTTTGGGCAACGAGTTTCCAAGACATTTTTTTTTGTAAAAGTACAAAATATTTCGTAAAATGTGGCAGTCCGTCGAAGGTTATTATGTTTCACATCAAACACTGTGCTCACAAAAATATATCCCGCTGGTCCTCCCAGATAGTTCGGAAAATTTATACCACTTTAACGACCATCGACATTCTTGTTGTAGTACCTGAACTGATTTTATAAATGTTTTGATATTTGCTTACAAAGTTTTTCTTGTAAAGGTTAGTTTTTTTTGTGTAGTTCAACGCTTGGCTCGTTGTGGCGAAGCAGCGTTCAATGCGCGCTGTAAAGTCGTCCTTACAGCTCCGTCAGTTCTGAGCCGCAAACGCGCATGTGGGCGGCGCCTGTAAACAAAAATAAATCTACAGGAACTGCAGCAATTTTCATCGCCATGTTTTATTTTTTTGTACCAATTTGTTTTCTTATTTTAGACACAAAATGAAACATTTTTCTCTTATGAAATTTTTTTTATCATTCATAGTTTTCGGGTAAGGGCTCGTTAGTCAAAATTTGCATGTTACCGTTTTAAGGACTACCGGTACACTAAAATCAACTGACATACCTAACTGAAAAAACTCACAGTGGATAAAGATTTTATATAAAAACAAAAAAATAATATTTGTTTTGAATTTAAAGAAAAATGCTAAAATTTAAAATTCAAATATAAAAAAGTCTCTATTTTTTTAAATACAAAATTATTTTATTTTGTGGTTTAACATAGGTGAACTTTTAGTATACAACATCTTTATCCACTGTGAATTTTTTTCAGTTTGGTAAATGAGTTGGTTTTAGTGTCGTCCTTAAAACGGTAACATGCAAATTTTGACTTTAACGAACCCTTACGCAAAAACTACGCGACATAAAAAAAAATTTATAACAGAAAAATTTAGTCACTATTGTATATAAAACAAGAAAAAAATATCTCGTACAAATATAAAAATAAAACATGGTGATGAAAATTGATGTAGACCGTGCCCTTAACTAAAGTAGTCTACGCAGTAGAAGTCTGCCATATTTTTAGCTGGTTCCATTGTGTTTACGTTTAGATAATCCTGATTTCCTGGGTAACAGGGTCCCTGCATTCATGTTTGCAGACCCTACTCTCAGAAGAGAATATTCAGAATCAGGCCGTTGTACAGGTTATAACAGTATATATGCCTGTCTGAAACATTGTCACTCTTCTAGAATAAACAGAGCGATGTGGCCCATCAGTAAAGGCCATTTCACACTATAAAATATATTTTGAATTACATTTCTTGAATTTAACTTATCGAATAGCACGACGATTCAAGAAATTTGATTCAATAACATTGAAGGCACCACTTGAAAAGTTATCACGCAATTTATAAACAAGTTACGCACAAAATAAATAATGTAACTATTCTATAGTTATCTGCCAACCCTGCACGACACAAAAATACTTGGTTTAGCTAATACAAAATTTATTATTATTTTTCTATATGTTATTTAAAATAAATAATGCTTGTAGTTAATTTTAATGTTGTATATTTCGCATGCAGAATGCAATAAATATGTTATTTGAATTAGTAATGTTAGGATAACAACTTTTCTATTAATAAATATTTTTATTCAAGAAAATTTTAAACGTAGTATTCGAAACGAAAATCTTTGACAAAATTAATGACATTCAATTAATTTAAATACAAAATGGCCGCTGTTATGACGTCAGCATGGCGTCACATGACATTCAAGAAATTGAATTCAATAAATTCGAATTAAAATTGAAGCAAAATTTGATCGTGTGAAAGGGCTCCAGTCAATCTGATTTCGATTTTTAATTTTCCCTCCGCCGGCCTCCATAGCGTTAGTCGATTCGACGCCAGTATACGTTGCGAGAGAAGTCCTTGGTTTTAATTCCAGCTCAGTGTTGTTCTAGTCCCTTCACCTCTCTTTACAGTCATCGGCCCTTAAGAGGGTGTGGTACATAATTCGACGCTGTAAGCATTAATCTATAACTGTAGGTTTCTTGAAGGCAATTTGCGAAAATTAATCAATAGCAATCCTAGACAATAGTTTTAGTCAACGTTTTAAACAAAATTGTTTCCAGTGTTGCGAACTTCTGAGGCACAATCTCTGATCGCGTAACAAATTAGTAATTCTGGATAAATATTTACTCATAAAGTTTGCAAATACCATTATCTGGGATTATCATTGAGTATTTTATCCACATGACTTTAAAAAAAAGCTTAGAAATCATTAATGTTTTCAGCGTTTATTTGTACTATGCACTATTAAGGCGGTCGCCTCCCTCACGCATCAAATGCGTTGGAGTGTGCTCGTAAACAGGTTTTTTCCACGAAACTTTTCCATGTGGGCCCATTGTACCAACGTACGAAAAAAAAACACTTCAGACAAGGTCGGAACGGGAACCTCGTTGTTAAGGCACTATTCTTATTTTAAAAAAAAACACACTCTTTTTAAGTCCTCCAACATGGCTAAAAACGGCCTATTCAGACTGCCGTACTTCGAAATGTAATAACAGGGTGTGTATTAAACTCAAATTGTGATGTGCACTGAAACTTGCTACAGACTTTCCACCAACAAAATGATATGGTCACCGCTTAGTGTCCTGTAGTAAAACGGTTCGGCGGGAACTTCGCACGGTAGTTCAACGCTTGGCTCATTGCGGCGATGCGGCATTTGATGCGCGTTTCAAGGTCGCCCTTGTGTCCATGACATCGCTCAAGGTGAATGATGGGACGGTTTATTAACATAGGCCATGGCCGATTCCTCTCCTAGTTCCTGTCCTCGTGTGAGGTGGTGAGTAATCGACAATCGTCTTTAATGACCTCGTTGTGTACGAGACGGAAAGTTCTTAAAAAAAAAATCTTCCAGAATAAGCATAAAACAGAAATGGAAAATGGAAACTTAACCGTCGAAACGGTAGACATTCATAACACAATTCGTTAACAGGCTGTATACGAGCACGCGGTAGGGTTAAAGCTGGGTAATCAACACACAACATACGGACGTGTATAAGTAGGCAAACAATAACTGTGCATGCAAAAATGCACATCATCACGTATCGTGCTTTCGTACATGACAGGGTTGGTCAAATTTCTACTTCTAACGAGCGTTCGCTAAGTGGTGGTTGTGAATACATGTTTTTGTAGCGTAAAAACGTATATTTATAAATACTTCTCTTTTTTCCCGTAAATTATTTTATTTGTAACGTTCCAACACTACTGATGTGCCACAATTTACTGCCGATATTTTGGACTATCAAAAACAAATGTTGAGCAGATCTAAATTCTATGGGGCTGTGATTCCAGTACCAAGAACCTTACGTATATGCGTGCGTACGTTATGGTTGTGAATCCGGCTTTACAGTGAGGCACGGCGCCAAGGGCGATGTTGACCAGCTCATCTGGTACAATATCGCCTTTACCGCAAGACACAGAAACGTCGTGCAGTGGTATCGTAGATCACTCACCTGACTGGTACTGTCAGTGGTGACGCTTTATTTTTATCGGTGAAAAGTTTTAAACGAAGTCCAGTGCGTGTTTCTAGAGTAGTTTCACACGAATCCCGTGAGTAGTTTTTCAGGTATAACAGGTTGAAAAAATATGATTTTAGCCATTTTGAGGGGCTCCGAAATATTTCTATTTGACGTGATGTTATGAAACTACATTTCCGTCATCGTTTGAAGTTTTCTTTTCATACACTGCCACAGTGGGCACATGTGGAATAATTGAAAAAAAAAAAAAAATTATTATTTACGAACACACTGCAACGCAGCACATTTTAAATGCTTGGTAGGCGGCGACCTTGAAGTTCTTCACCCTACCTGCCCCACAAATGCGTTCCAGCAAGTTACGCAATTTTTTTTGGCGAAACTATTAAACGCACTATAAACTACGTCGCTATAGTTTTAGACATTCGGCACGTTTATTAGAAACATTATTTTCTGGCCCTTCAAAAAAAAAAAAAAAAAACTTTTCCAGACTGACGTATCTGGAAAATTAATAATTAGTTTTGAAAAACATAACTATAGAAACAAGCGTTAGAGTTAAACACGCTGTCCATAAATACAATAATAAGGTCACCGCTTAAAGTCCCACAGGGAAAATGATAATAGTGAAGCACTGCGCGCCATGTGGAGGGCTTGCACGTAAAGGCGATAATACATTACACACGTCGGTGAACGACAACCTTACCGGTAACTTCTGCTTCACACACACAAACGCAGCCCATCTAGGGAGGCCCTTGAATAACCTGTAACCCCGCACAGCGCGTGTCGACCTGAGGACTACGTGGGTTGCAGGAGGACGTGCTGCGAGGTTGCGTAAGGACGGTAACTTCAGTCACCTCCCTGTCTGGTCGGTGTAGCAGCCACCCCTCTCTCGCCCTTGTCGACCCTCCCCCTCCCCCTCCAGACGACGGGGTTTGTACTGCGCGTGACGCGCCGCCTCTCGCGCCAGCCAGCCCCACTCCATTTTTATCTAACAGCGCGCGACGCGGCCCCCCAGCTCAGTTGCGCCGAGGCGGGCTACCGTGTTGGACGTATAGGTGCGTGCGTTGTGCGTGTGTGTGAGGTTTGTCGTCGCGTGTGATCCTCGTGGGGTCTGTGTTCCCCGGAGTCGCCCAGCCAGGGCAAGGTCCGCGCGTCGTAAACAGTCCCGCCGCGTGATGGCCGATACCCGGTGACCTTGGAACACGTGGTCGAGGTTATGGGCGGACGGCAGGTTGCGTCGAGGAGTCGAAGAATCCTGTGAAGGTGAGTCTCCGAACACGATCAGGGCGATGCGTCGCCCTTGCTAGCATGGTATGTCTAGAAAGACGATATTCGGCGCCTTCATCGACGTGTGTGTACGTCGGCTTGCGTCACGACGCTTCCTCGTGCTGTGCGAACACTGTAGAATCAAGAGGGGGAAAAAGTGAGTTATGCAAAAGCCTGTGTGAAACCGGGCCGTGGGGAAGACACGCCGCCTGAACTGTTGTAGAACCCGTGAAGGTTTTTTTTATACGGAACCAGTTTTATTGTTGGCTCGCGCGTTGGGAAACGCTGGCACGAATGTTGCCGGTCGGTGGCGTAGAAAAACTTGATTGACGAGGTTTTGTGCATTTGTTTACTTCTGTACTTTTCGTGAAATGACGATTGTGTGTTTTGTTTTGATGCTCCCGCACGAGTCGCTGCAGTTTGTTTTGCCCACGTGACTGAAGATAACCAGATAAAGGAGGGAAGTTTAAGAGTGTTGAGTTGGTTGTCTTGTTCACGTCGAGATAAGAGTTACCAGCAGATAAGGAATCTGACCTTTTACCTGTGAGTGCGTCGCGGTCGCGCCACGGTCAGCAAGTCGCACGAGTGGTCGTCATTGCCCGGATGGGCTGCGGCGACCGACGGCAGAGGCGGGGCCGACACGCAGGCGGCGCCGGACCCTCAGCGCAAGAAGACCAAGTTCTCCCCTCCACCACCGCCGACGTCTTCGTCGCCGGCCGCCCGCAACTGCGGTGTCGCAACCAGGGCCAGGCCGCCGTCGACCGGCCAACCCCGCGCCGCCTTATCGCGACCATGCTGCGTCGGCAAGAGCTCCCCCGGGTCATCGGGCGCTGACTGGCGTAAGACGGCCGCCGCAGTCGACTGCAAGAGGCCGTGCCGCGCGTTGCTGCCGGCAGCCATGAAGCTGAAGGAGCGCGTCTTCCTGGGCCTGTGCATCTCCGCGGTGCTCTTCACACTCTTCATCGTCGTCGACCTGCAGCTGGACCTCGGCATGTCGGGCCACCACCTGGTGCCGAGCCACGGCCGCGTCAAGATCGGCGGAGGAGGCGTCGACGGGCCGGGCTCCGCCTACAACAGCTTCCGCAAGCGCTTCCTGCAGCGCAGCAACAACGGCTCGAAGGAGGTGTCGGGAGGTTCACAACAGCAGCAACAACCGGAGGGCGAGGCGTCGCGGGGGGTCGCTGCGGCACCGTCGCCGGCCCCTGAGCCCGACCAGCACGACGACTTCGGCGACCTGCTCGACTACGTCATCCAGAACGGGGACCTGGACAAGGAGGAGGGCGTGCTGTCGCGCATCATCGTGCCCAAGTCGTTGCGCTCCAAGAAGAAGGCCAACCCAACCATCGCCGAGTTGCTGCACCTCCAATACGGGTGAGTGGCTTTCGTCGCAACTCTTTTATCAGCACATTCACGTGACCTGACGCTGTTTATGAAACATAATGACGTATATATCGGTATGGTCGAACTATCTGACCACTCGCCTTCGACCACCGCGATCTGCAGGAGCGTATTTTAACTCATCGAATTTTTATTTATTTTCCATATACCGATTACAGCACTAACATAAATACATATTTATAGAATGGAAGACATCACAGTCACATAAGCTAAGCTTGTGTGTGACTGCTACTTGACAAATTATTTTCTACAGCTTAAAAGCATAATGCGTTATTGCTAGCGCCATAAACTTTTCGCGAAAAGAGTTTTGTCCCAGTTTACTTAAGTGATTTCATGCAGATATGCAGCTTTGCTTCATGGTTATTGGCAGCGTGCCTTTGTGAAGAAACCTCTCTCATTTGGCCGTGCCAATCACGATATGATTACTGCAGCACCACTCACACGTCTGTGATTTGCGAGTAGAACCTCAAGACACGTTACAATTAAAACATCTAATCACTCACTCTATGAAGCAGAACTGCAGATGTGAACGAAAGGCACTGAAATAAACTAGGCGAAATTTCTTTTCAAGTTCATTGCCCTAGTTATTGCTAGAGACCTGCAAAATTCGCGTTTTCGTTTAGGCACAAGCTAGACTTCAAGCAAGTGTAAGATCGTGTTACTTTTGCAGTTGGCCCTTGGCTTATTTGACACTTCTTACAAGGCGCCGACCAATAACAAAGAAGCAACGAAATGTTGCTGTTATTTGCTTCAGTAAACAGATATTGGTGTCCCGCAACACTGCGTCCATGTTTACAATATTCGAATGTGAGTCTGGTGTTGCAATGCATATTTCGACTTAGGATAGTTAGCGTTGGTAGAGTATTTCCTCAAATTTGGGGAAGCCGGCCTTCGTAGCGTAGTCAGGCGCCGGTCTACGGTGCGAGAGGTCCTGGGTTTGAATCCGTGTTCGAGCATGGATGTTAAGCTTCCCTTCACCTCACTTCACCCTCATCGGCTCTTAACTTCGTGGCTAAAGGGCCTTAAAACCTTCTCGCTTCACCTAAGTTTGGGTCTTTTTATAATTTGCCTGTTGGAATTTGGGTGTATAGGTGGTTCAGGATAAGTGAGCTCTTTTAAAATATAAACAACGATTAAAGTGTATAGGTAGGTTGTACTGTACTCAAAATAGCGTCTCACAATAAATAATATTTTAATTAAATATTTATGTTTAATATGTATATTAATATTTTAATTAAAGTACTTACTTTAGGTTGAAGAAGAGAGGGGAACACATGCCCCCTTTGCTCACATTCACGCCTCGTGGTCTTGCGAGTAGGTCTACTGAGTACGTCTAGCACTAGTTACCATCTCTGCACTATTGTTTACTAGTTTAACGTGAAACACAACTTGTATAGTAACTACAGAGCCCGAAAATAAAATCACATATGCTGTGTTGCCGTCGGTATAATTTTGACCGTCAATATCAGCGGTTGAAATCATAACAAAATTACGCTGTATTATATAACTGCATGTACCAGTAATAATACTTTATGTATATTATCAAGTTACAACTGTTAATTTGTTGTGGTAGTAACACTTTACTAGTTTCGAAATTATGTAATTCAAATTACGACTCAATTTGCGATGGCTTATTTATTAAATTTTATTACTTTTCACCTGAATGGTCGTGAAACATGTAAAGTACGTCTGTACCAGAGAAATAACGTGCTTCGTAGGAAATAATCAACTGAGGAGAAATAAGGAAGTTATGTTCTCGAGGTGTTGGGTTACCGCTCGTATATTTTTCTGCAGGCGACATACATTTCTTGATAATCACGCAGTACGTACATAGGCTATTCGCTGTACAAATGAACACGTTCGTAGCCCATGTAGCAAAATTAAAACATTTTACAGAGGGAATTCCAAATGATCGAAGTGCCGAAAAAAGTTTTTCGAGTGAATGGAAGAACATGGTTGCAAGAGTATGCGTATGGGACATGCAATCTTTCCGACGATCATAAAAACTATTAGGAAGGTTTTGCTCTGACAGCAAAACGTAAGCAGTGGCACACATTTAATTTTGATGTAGTTAACTCAATTCTAACACTTTTGGCACATAAGATCGTTTACAATTTTCACTCTACAGTTATATACCCTATGTTATGGTTGACTCGGATATTAAGGGGTATAGAAAGTTAAGGTATCGAGCGAACGAAGTGCAAGTTCTCTGATACAACCGGTGCTTTTTGCATTAATCGATATTTTACTATATGTAAATTTAAAAATGTAAAATAATAATGTTCCGTATTATTGATAATTAATAATTATGTTGCTTATATATTCCATACCTGAATTACTTTCTTCTGGCGACATTACTTTATAAACTCTTCCAGACTTATCGTCCAAAAAGAAATACTACCTACATTTCGAATTTGTCTTCTTTGTTGAACATGCACTCAAGCGCCTTACAACATATTTTCTTTTATGTACATACGCAGGAGCATGTGTTTGTTTACTTTTTACGCGCGCTTTCTTGTATATCGTCTGCTGGCGACTATCTACCCTGCTCCGAGCAGGGTAGACCTGAGTACATCCGTCAAAGAGATAGACTTGAATATTTAGAGAGCTTCCGGGTCGGTGGACTGTACTTTCATGAGGTTCTTGCTCGGGTTTTGAGTAATGTCTACTCTATCGAGTACATAGGGTAAGGTTTTCGTAAGCACCGTAAAAATCAGGATGCTTTCTACGCCACTCATAAGTAGCTGGTTACTGATAATTCTTTAAGCGCAGCCCTAGATGCTTATGCGCTGGTGCCATAATCACTTTATCAAAGTCCGTAGGTGGGTCACGCCCCATGATTGTCGCTTGTGGGTAACCTTGTGGACGGCGCCGTTCTGCCGGCGGGTTTTCTCGGGTTCCTTCGTCTCTAGAATTCAGCCATTGTTCCATACTCACGCCTTACCCTCTCAAAAGTTTGATAAACTGTAACAGCTTGAAATATAATTTCCGTCCAGCCCGTTCTGTCACCAGCAAGAATCTACTACAATAACGTACAACTATCGCCTCCCGCCACTATATACCGAGTTCGATTCCCCGTGGGGTTACTGTAGATTTACACAAATGGTAGTTGTGATGAACGTTCGATTATCTCGGGTATTTACTGTTACTCCGGCCATGCATTCCGCCACAGCTCCAGCCCTGCCTCACCCTGCCAACACGATCATTGCACGCGGCCTACTTCGCAATTAATAATCAACACATCCACAGGTTTCTCTGCGAGTTTCCATCGAGCGTGGTGGGGCAGTGGTAAAAAAAAAAAAAAAACACTCGCCCCGCATTCGGGAGGACCTAGGTTCGATCTCTGGCTCCGACCATTCTAAATTTGGATTTTCTGAGTCTTCCTAAATCACTCCAGGCGAATGCTGGGATGGTTCCTTTAGGGATATGGAAAGGTACTATGTCGAGCGGACGACTGGAATACTGAATCGTCAATAAATTATGAACTACTCATCAAAATTCGATGAGATTTTTTTGCCTAGTAGATATTATATCGGCGGACGTTTATTTACATAGCACTATGCGGTAGTACGCTTTACTTTCGAGTAAAAAATTAAAAACATGTTTTTAGAAAAATAAGTGCTTGAAACCACAAAATCCATAAAAATTAAAAACTGTAATTTTTATAATTTTAATATTGTGATACTTAGGCCTCTATAATAACCGAATTTCGAAAACACTCACGTTTTCATTTGAAAATTTATTTAACTATCGGAAAATCTATGCGCGAGAGGGTTACGGATGAAAACATTATTTTCAAAAGAAAATGCGAGTATTTTCGTATTTCGGTTATCATAGAGTCCTAATATTATCTTATTAACCTTGTTTTTTTTCTGTTCTTCCTGTAGGCGTATTTTGGCGGTTGAATTGGTAGTACGTTTCTGGACCAGAGCATTTTCGCGACTCCGGTAGCAGTAGTGTTTACAAACGCTGCAGTTCACAGTTTCTGGCTACTTGCGTAGCAAGATAGGTTACAAGGTTCGTTTACTGGGAAAGGCTGTTGTTCGGTAATTTTCGTTTGTGTATAGTGTACAGGCAGACCTGGATTTGTCATTTAGCGCGCTATTTTCAGATTAATGAAAAAATAATTTAAAGAGAAATTTAAAAATTCTCGCCCGACTCGAGCAATTTCGGTAGCAAATAATCATTCTCGTGCTTGCTTGTAAATGCAAATGTTCCGCCGCAAACAATTGAAACCACCCTATTACCGATTCAACCGCGAAAATACGCCTAATGTCCGTAAGGCGAGTCCTCGAGCGAGTTGGCGTAACGGTAACACGCTGGGCTCGCGTTCGGAAGGATCCGTGTTCGATTCTCGGCACCGGTCATCTTGATTTCAGCTTTCCAGTGGTTTTCCTATATTGCGCCGGGCGAATGCAGGGACGATACGTTAACAAAGGCTGTGGCCGTTCCGTATTCTAGTTCCAATCATTGTGTGACGTATATTTTCATTGACCTTTAATAAGTCAAGTATGTTTTGTTCTTTTTTTGTGACATCGCCAAGCGTGTTCTTCAGACCAGTGTGTTTTTCTCGATACTTTATCAGCTCGAGGTCATTACACATAAACAAACATAAAAACATAAGCTAGTTAGCGTGCACTCTTGACCTAGATTACATACGCAGATGTAGTGTGAGGCTTTACACTCGCTACGAAATATTCATTCTGTAGCAGTAACGCGTCATCGCTCGATCGGGGAATGATTTTCTGATAGAACAATATTTCATACTGCGTATTTTATCTTCTCTCTGTAATTTTGTATATATTTTTTATCTAATTTAGGGTAAGCCTATCCTATTTAGTCATACTAGGACCTCGAACGTTAGTAAAAAAAATACTTGTTGAATGCTAGAAAACTTGACTGGAATTACTGCTTGAACACCTCAAGCAGGGGCGTCATTTAGGGGGGAGCAGGAAGGGCAAATGCTCCCCCCAGATTAAAAATTTAAATGTATAAAGTTTATTTTTGGTATTTGGTTATTTAAATAATGCTAACTTAAGCACATAAAACAAAGATGCAACAAGGTCACTGTCACCGAAAAAAAAAATCTCCCCCCCCCCCCCCAAGATGTTGCCCTACACGGACAGGCTAATCTCGTGACATTACGAACGCTTCAGAGGGGAATGAACTAAACCGTTTCGACAAACAGTGCAACTGGTCAACTGAACCGTTTTCATTGATGGACGTAACTTACGCCATCGTGGGTGAATGTTGAGTCGCAGAATACCCCACAATAAAACACACAAAAAAAAGGGGGGGAGAAAGAAACGCCAGTATTAGCTATTGTTAATAACGGAATGTAGTTGAATCCAGAAAAACGACACAAAAACAAAAGAACAATGAAACAAGAAAATCAAGTGTATGAAAATAGACGACGATGCGAACATAAATGACCGGAGACACGAATGGATGTGAAAACATACAACACAAAAAAAATTACGAAAAGTACACAGAAAAAAAACAGGGTTTTGTGGGCACAAAAATGTTTTTCAATATGGACCTTGCCAAACATGTTTGTAGTGGTTACAATATTTATTTGTAATCATTGCAAAACTTATTGGGGAGCAGAAAAAATTTTTTGTGATCACCACAGTAAAAAGTTGGTTGAGTTCATAACGTCGTAGTATTTTTTGATGACCAATCAGTATTTTAGTCAGTGTAGCGGGCTTTGTTCGATGACAACACGTGTGACTTTTTTGAACTGAGATCTGTTCACGTCTTCTAACACGTGTACTATGAACAGACTGAGGAACGTCTGTAGACTGACGGCTTTTTTTGTTTTATTAAGGAGTTTTTGCAACTCGGCAACATTCGCTCGCAGCTTCCATGAAAACGGTCCAGTTGATAATGCCAACCCATTGCAAGGATAGTTAAAAGATCATAGCTAGTTTTGCCTTCAGGATAAACTGAAGTTTTTACGTATGTATTGGTCGACTTTTTTAAATGAAAGATCAATAAATGTCGCTCGGTTCCTTTT
The DNA here is from genome assembly GCA_003012365.1 of Medauroidea extradentata. NCBI lineage: Eukaryota > Metazoa > Arthropoda > Insecta > Phasmatodea > Phasmatidae > Medauroidea > Medauroidea extradentata. Next base: position 2,686 of record PNEQ01038928.1, on the reverse strand, counting down.
ATTAAAAAAAATGTCCAAATAAGTATATCGGATGTCCAGAAAAAAAAACGTATAATAATTATGCCACGCGAATCCTGGGCTGAATTGGAGACGAAAATGTTATTGGCAAAATTTTGTACAATGATATCTTATATGCACAATGTGACAACGTAGCAGCGTAGTTAGACCCCTCTTGCGCTCCATATGAGTATGTCATACTTATCTTACTACTAATGTTCTGACCTGCATGTGTGCAAGTTGAAATCCCGATTCTACGTTTACTTGACGTAACAAACATAAAACAATACCTTGACGTGGACCTCAAGAGGGGACTTTCTTCGTGCAGTGTTGCCACACTGCGCACGTAATATGTCATCGTTAGAGACGGGAAAAATTCGCGGGTTCACTGACCTGTAGGCTAGCTTGCAAGAATATATGTGAAGTTCTACAGACAGCAGCTGTTCATTAGCTGCTCACCGACACAGTAAAATGGGCCTGTATTCAGTTACAGTTTTATTATTGACTCAGCTACTTCTAGGAAGTGTCGAGTAAGTCAACGGCCAATTGTGAACGTGATACAGACACATAGTTGCTGGAATTATAGCTTGCGCCTAAAAAAAAAAAAAAAAAAAAAAACGCGAATTTTTTCAGGTCTCTGGTCATCGTACAACATTTCCCCACTTACAATTTCAATTACAATCTAGCCTGGGATTCGCGTGGTAAGCTTACTATGAGTTTTTTATGACATCATGCATACATGTGTATCGTACTATGAATGCTGGCATCACTCATGTGCGTCGAACAGTTTACGAATAATCTCGTAATGGCCGAAGCCCTGCACACCGCTTCGCACACTTTCCCCGATCCGCTGTTGCAGAAACGCGCGCCAGTCAGTGATTGCATTTGAAGTACGTGCAGATAACGGACTGCGAGCCAGATATAACCGGTATAGTATGCTACGACCTCCATAAGACCTGCCGGCCTTCTTGGCCTCGGTCTGGCGCCCGCCGAAGGTGTAGAGGGTTCTGGGTTCGAGTCCTCGTGCTCACGTAAAGACTTTGTTCCAAACTGGAGGCAACCACTTGTCCATTTAAAATGCCCCAAGAGTCCTGTGAATCGTCAGCAATTCTAGGCCGTGTTCGATTTGGCCGCCTAAGGTCCTTTACCATGCTTCAAGCCCTTGAAAAGTGCATCGCGGAAGTGACGTCACACGTGCTGCTGTCGAATGCACTGCAAGGGCTCATATGCACCCTAGAATGTCCCCTTCAGCTAAGGGGACGAGCCACTTACCCTTCTCGAGCCCTAGATTCGAATTCACAAGATGCACCCTACTTCATGAAGGGAACAAGGGCTTAGGACTCAAGAGCAAGTGATCAAGGGCACGTTGCACTGAGTTCGAACACCGCCCTAGAAGCCGTTGCTTGGAGATTAGTTGAGAAACTACTGTAGTTGGATAGATATTTCGTTTATTAGCAGTTAAATAACAAATGTTTGCAAAATTAAATGATTTTGGTCAGCTCCACTTTAAAAGCTTAGAAGTGACGGAGCTGTAAGGGTTACTTTGAAGCGCACATCAAATTCCACATCGCCACCAAGCGCTGAACTAGCGTGCAAGATTCACAATGATCCGTATCTAATATGGGATTTAAGCGGTTACCATATAATTTTATTGGAAGGTCTGTAGCAAAGTTCAGTGCCAGTTGCTGTCTGTGTTAAGCACACATTCATCTAGTAAATATTGATTTGCGGTAATGTGAAAAGGACGTTTTTAGCTATGTCGTAGGACTTATAAATAGTGTTTTTAATGAGCGTGGTGATTTAATAATGATATTCCGCCCTTGTTCGAAGTGTGTTATCTTTTCATACATTGTCATATCGGCATATGTGATATATTTTCGTAAAGAAACCCGTATTTACAAATACACTATACAACATATTTGAAGCGCCGATTGGCTGCACATGCGCAGCTTTGAACCAAGGTCTGTTAGTCACAATGGCCCCTACACCTCTCAGGTCGTCTTTTCAGCATAGTCCTGTGTACCTGACGCATGGGTGGTGGTGTAACGTATCACGAATATTCTGTGTTACGCAAAACCGCATAACTTGTTCCTATTACGTTTATCTACGAAAAGAACACACACTTTAAACTACGCTTCTATAGTTTTAAAAATTCAGCACGCTAGTTAAAAACACGAACTTCGAGCCTTTCAAAATGGGTTTAAAAGACGGCATCTTTAGACTGCTGTAGCTCCGAAAATATCATCTAAATTCGTTTAAGTCCAACACGAGATGCATGCGTTGGCCTTTACATCATATTATCCGAAAATACAATTTTAGGGGTCACTGTTTATGAAGTCCCATGGGAAAAAGACTACAACAAAAACCTTGCACGACAGTTTGGCACGCTGTGAATATAGAGGCGATATGTTTCTCGTCAAGCGTAGGACACTGGTTCTTACCGCTCCGCTGTTCCTGTGTGTCATACCCGGAAATTTGAAACCGGTACGCATTCACGGCGCACATCACGGCTTGCTTCTCGGAACAGATAAAGGAAATACATTTGTATTGCTTTACTGCTGTATTTCGATGAGAAGAGCTGTATTTACCTTTTACTGAGATGATTGTAAGGCAGGTCAGTTTACGGTGATGAATCACGCATCTTGCTTTTTTTTTTTTTTATTGTATTCCTCTGAAGCTTGGACGAGGC
>PNEQ01038927.1:0-36836 GCA_003012365.1 Medauroidea extradentata | reverse complement strand
CGAAAACACATTTCACGTATTTTCACCCCTTTAAATAAAGAATTTCGAAACGATTTTGAGTCCTGCCATAGACATTTGTAAAAGTAACCAATTAAAGTTAAAATCACGACGATAGCCAATTGTGTTTCAAAGATAAAGACGATTCATTAAAAACACATTTTGCCCCTTTTTACTGCCTGGGGTCGAATTTCAAAAAAACGTAAAACTACTTTTTGGGTATTTACGTAAGCAATATTTTGAAGTGAATATCAACTCTCTATCCCGAAGGGTTCGATAGATATCAATAGTTGATTGGAAACACATTTAAGGTCTTTATAGCCTCTTAAATGTTGAACTTCGAAATATCCTTAAATTGGCTAATATGCATTTTTACGAGTGTCCTATAAAAGTAAAAATCACGATGATAGGCCGTCGGGTTCGAGCTCTATCGACGTTTCTTCGGAAACACATTTCACTCCTTTTCACTCCCTTAGAGGTCGAATTTCGAAAAATCTTTTCTTAGTGCTCGCCTACGACCTGAAGGGAACCCCCACAAAAAATTTCACGATTGTAGGTCCAGTGGTTTGGGCTGCAGTTTGATATGTCAGTCAGTCAGTCAGTCAGTCAGTCAATCAGTCACCTTTCATTTTTATATATATATAGATATATATAGCGTGGTTAGTTACAATATTTATATACCTACAATGACTTTTAAAAACATTAAAACACACACACACACACACACACACACACACACACACACATATATATATATATATATATATATATATATATATATATATATATATATATATATATATATATATATATATATACGGTTATGTTATGTAACATTTTAAGAATTTTAAATATTGCCCTCCTTCCATTGACATTTTTAAAACACTGGACATAAAATACACTGATGCAGTGGAGTGTGCAAGATTCACAGCAAAGCAAGAATTAAGAATATATATTACTAGCTAAAGTTATAATCTTAGGGCACTTGGTATAGTTGTAGGTACATTGAGTTATTGGCATCATAACCAACATTGATGTTGGAGTGGCCGCGAAGGCCGAGTGGTCAGACCACTTGCCTCCTATCAATGGGAACCGGATTCGAGTCCCCACGGGGTCATTTCTCTGATTTTCTCATGTAAGAATTGTGCCGGACGATGTCGCTAGTTGGCAAGTTTTCTCGGCGATCTCCCGTTTCCCCGCCCTGTCCATTCCAGGGCTACTCCATCGTGGGGCCTCATTTCATGTCATACTTCGAGGTACAATACCATGGTCCTAGGATATCCTCCTCATACGATGTTTATTAATTATTGATATTGTCATATTGTTGAATCAATATTATTAACATATATATCCTAGCTGAGCACAAAGTAATATCTATACGTCAGAATAATTTCAAAGTTAATATTGAAAGTCCTCCTAGTTGTTGATTGTCTACTTCAATACATATACCACATATGTTTTAAACTAATTTCTCAAATAATTTGGATGACTTAATTGCTCTAATTTTGATATGAAAGCTGTTATATAGCTTTACACTGTTAACTACAACATTATTGTCACCATACCATTTTGTATTAACACATTTCATGTGAATATTTTTACTTGTTTTGTACCCATCAATTTCTTTGTTAATAATAATTAATTCTGCATGCACATAATTTGTTTGTTGATAGCTTGGTACATGTATGCTTGCTAATTATACTTGCATTTATAATGGGCTAATGGTTATGGAAAACAGGGCAGTGAAAGCCATATAATACTTTTACTGCCTCTGTTAGGAATCTTAATGTCGTTAATATATGCATAAAAAATTCGCGTTATTTTCTGGCAGCAAACTGTACTCTGTACTGTACTTCTATCTTTCTTGTTGGCCGAAAATGTCGACTACTGGGGAGAATGTTTTTTGACCTATAATTAAAGTTCCAAGTTTGTCGCAAAAACACTTTTTCGCCATTGTTAGGGATGAAGGTTTGTCGCAGGAAAACTTGACTATATGCTAGGTTTCAACGCACATTCAACTTACCAGAAGATAAACAGGCTTTCACTTGTATTTGGAGGTGTTACGCTATTTGACTGAGCCAGTAATAATCCAGCTATTGTAATATCTGATGCCTGTAATTGGTCTGCAGACAGCTGCGTTGTGTCATATTCATAGCAGCCAATCAGCTATGTCGCAAGAAACTACAGATATTTCCAGGGTATATGTTTCAATAGAGATGACACGGTATATTGCGAAAATTGTTTGCGTCAACATAGCCTTGAAAATACTGTGGTTTATTGCAACATGTATGATTGAGTGTTATACGTCTGACACAAAGTGGCTGTCTACAAACCAATAATAGGCATCAAATATTATACAATAGCGGGATTATTATTGGCTTAGTCTAATAGGGCAACAGCTCTACTCACAAGCGAAATTCAGTCATCTTTCATAAGTAGGGACCTGAAAAATTCGCGTTTTCTTTTAGGCACAAGCTAGAATTCCATCAACTGTTAGTGTCACTTTCACAATGGGTCATGTAAGACGCTGGGCCAATAATAAAAATGTAACTCAACGCAGGCCCATATCACCGTGCCAACGAGCAGCAAATCAACAGCTGCTATGTGCTTTAGTGCACATATATTCTTAGGGGCTAGCATACAGGTCAGTGAATAAGTGAATTTTTCGTGTCTCTATTCATAAGCTAGACGTACTTTGAAACTCAGCAAACAGTCAAGTTTTCCCGCAATAAACTATCATTAGGGCCGTGAACATTCCGCGAAAAGAATTTTGCCCCAGTTTGTTTCAGTGATTCGCATGCACATCTGCAGCTCTGCTTCATAGTTATTGGCAGCGTGTCTTTATGAAGTGACGTCTCTCATTTGACTGTGCCAACCACAGCAAGGTTACCGCGATACCACACACATGTTACTTGCAGGAAGAATTCCAAGACACGTGGGAATTACAACATTCAATCACTGCTTATGAATAGAGACATGCAAAATTCGCGTTATTTTCTGACAGCTGAGTAGACTCCAACTGACTATAGGCTCGCTCGGCGTCTCCCGCTGGCCGATATTGTCATGACTTGCCGCGGAGAATGCCTACACGGTAGAGAGGCCAATCTCTGTAAAGACGTAACACACGTAAATGACACACATAAATGTTCGTGGCCAATTGAATCGCTAATTATGCTCTGTTATGTATAGGAAAGTGAAGTTTAGTCTGCTACCAAATGATAACGCGAATTTTGCATGTCTCTACTTATGAATCAGAACTGTAGAAGTGTACATAAGGCACTGAAACAAGCTGGGGCAAAATTCTATTCACTAAATGTTCATGGCTCTACCCATCATCTCTGTTAAGATGTTACTGAGAGGAACACACCAAACGCAACTCACCTTCAACAAATAAGAAATAGCCTTTCGGGTTATTTTGCAAAATTCTGATCGCTACTCGTGTCATCTCGGCTAGAGTCGGCTGCTTCTCCAAGTCCGCTTCCAAGTGGTACTGCATGTGATCGGCGGCAAACAGTCCTGGAAAACAGCGAAAAAAAAAAAAAAAAAAAAAAAAGTTTCTGAGCATGGTTGAAGAACGGAAAATTTTACAGGTTCACTAACATGTAAGCTAGCTTCCAAGAATTCTGTGTGTTGAAGCAGAGCAGCTGCTCGCTAGCTGGTCTCTAACGCAGTGATATCACATTTTTGGCCAGGCATTCCGTTGCCTCTTTCTTATTAGCTCAGCACCCTCTAGGAGTTATCAAATAAGTAGGGGCGAAGTGTGAAGTGTTCTAGGGCAAGCGGTAATTAGCAGTGACTGTGTAGAACTCTCAGTTGCCTGTGGAACCATTTGACTGGTAGGCGCAGCAACATTCCTCATGTAAAAGGCAAGGAACTAGTTCTCAGTAATAAACCTATGTCTCAGCAACACAGCTGTCATCTGCTCAAAGTGTATAGTCGGGTCTCATACTGCTTGCCTTGGAACACGTTCACGCTTCGCCACTGATAAGTAGGGACAGGAAAATTTTGCGAATTCATTACCCGCATGCTAGAATCCATTATACTATGTATACTCAAGTCCCGTGTGTTTGTTCATTGTGTGTGAGGTGCACAGTAGCCAGACTAGCTTCAAAAGCAATTCTCTCAATATCAGGAAATGCAAATCTCACTCTTCCGTTCCTCTTCTTGTCAACCCAAATAACAACAGCAGTCTATTTCTTATTGAAATATGAAGGAACTTGAATAAATACTGCAGCCATAACTGTACGTTTCACAAGGCAGTGGAGCCAAGTAAGTAAAACTACCAAACTGTCACTAATATACATAATACAGCAATACACATCATCGTAATATTCCGAAGCATAATTTACACAAGTTCCACTTTCCAACACTTGTAACACACCGCATTCTCTCTGTTGCAAAAAAAATTAAAATGTTCATTAAAGGCCTAGGCCACAAACGACTGCATAGGCACAAACTAAAATATATGTAATAATAAATCAAATGAAAGATAATAACAAATAAATTAATTTTGTGGCAAAATAAAAAAATAAATGTAATCTACACATCACGGAGGCTGCCTAGTTAAAATAAATATTTTAAATGTAAACAAAAATTTTATGCTTATCCTTACGACTTCAACAACATAAACAAAAGAAATGTAAATACAAGGCAACGGCTTTACATAAAATAAACAGATAATGAAAAATAACAACATAGATAGAGATGAAGGTATATCACGAAAATGTTTTGTGCCAACGTACCTTTGAAAACACTGTACTTACTCGCAACATGTATGATTGGGCGATGCACGTCTGACACAACATAGGCTGTCTGCAAAACAATAACAGGCTTTAAATATTGCCATTGGCGGGATTCGTATTGGTTGAGTCAAATAGGGCACGTTCAAGCGATAGCCAGTCATTTTTTTTTGTAAGCTGAACGTACGTACAGCAGACAGTCAAGTTTTCCCGCGATAAACATATCATCTCTAAACATAGGCAATTATGATAACATAAACATCAACACTGTAGGCTATAAGCACTACAGATCTTTTTGCTGTTCCACTTAGTAGCAGCTAGTGGACAAACGTTTGAGGATTGAGCATACATAGGATAGTTGATTCTAACATGGAGGTCTTGAACTTGCGAAATATTCCTGTCCACACCAGTAAGTTGGTGCCAGCAAATTTCACATTGATTTCTTGAAGAAATGTGGGATACACATCTAGCTCAACAACCTAAGTATTGTCAAACTTTGAAGGCCGACAGCGCCCAAACCAAGTTGTTTAAAAATTATTACTTTTTCAGTCCCGTGCTGTATCCTACATACATATAGTCGATGTTATTTTGGATTAGCTGATATATTTTATAGTTACATATTCCGTGTACGATTCAGAGTGTGATTCCGAAGTGGACGAACACGGTATATGGGGGTGAAAGCACAGTTTCATGCATATAATTTTGCTCGACAAAATTAGAGAAAATATTTACTTGCTCAGCGTGAGCCACCGCTGTAAAAATATATAAAACAAAGAAAGGCAGATTATTGTGAAAGACATGAAAAATACTACAGGTCTGTATTCAGAAACAGAAAAGCTAATACTGCCAACCAGTGAAAATGCAAGAACTTGTCATTGTTACGAAAGGAGAACCTTATCCGTCTCAATCATCTACCGAAAACACCCGAGGTAGGTTCTAAGTTACTGCCAACATTATAGCACTACTTGAAAGTCAATTACTTTAATTTCTCGCGTTGATAAAGAACATGCACGATGTCACCGGTTTTTGTTCATGATGGGGTGGATTTTTATTTTCTGGGCATAGATTTATTCATCGAAAATTTTTTTTTCAAACATATTTATGGCTCAAGTGCGTTTCTAACCTAAGAGTCTGAATCACATCTTAGAAAGTATCCAATTGCGGAACAGTTACAAACGAATGTATACCAATTTACATCAATCACATTTTAACTGATGTAGAGACAAAACGGGCAAGACTACTAAGGTGCTGCTATCAGAATTTATACGGATAGATTCAAAATTATTTTCTTGAATTTCAAATAAAAACATTATGGAGTATTACGTGATTTTTTTATGTAGGTCGTTTATCGTAAATATTTTCTATAGTTTGTAAATGTTTTAAATGACAGTGATTGTAAGAGTGCATAAGTCGGCTTCGAGTATCTTAGGTTATTTTTTTTTTTCATTTTTTAAAGTGGCTTTACAGGGTCTGCTCCCATCTTAATTTTATAACAATTTCAATTAGGTTAGTGAAATATTTTGCGTTTCAAATTGAAGTTCTTCGGACAGTCGTAACGGCAGCAGGGTTTCGATTATCCGACATAAATGGACCAGCAGAATGTCGGATAAACAAAAACGTTGGCTTAGTTGAAAGCGTTAAGAAAAATACCTATTAAACATCAAACCATAAAAAAAACCTCAATTTAATGTTTAAATAACATGGTATTTTATTCTGATTGCCAGTAAAGAGCTAGACATCGTACTTATTTTATTTTGATGTGTGATAATGTCAGCAAAGGCAGATTATAAACATTTTACACACCTAAAATAGTAGTCTCTGTACTTTTACTTCATATTAATACCAACCAAATACGTTGATTTTTCGGCGAAACGGAAATCTTTCTTTACATGCATTTTACTCAAAACTTGAGTTTTGAGTTCCCTTTTGAACTGAGCCATCGAAATACTAATTGCTGGAGCCACGATTTTATGGCGAAATGATTTTTGCGACATTTGGTTTCGATGCGTCATGTGCACACCTGCAGCTCTGCTACATCGCCTGTGGTTGGATGATTTTACTCTCACTGGCCTTGGCAAATTATATACGTACAGACTTACAATAATCTTATTCTGATTGGTGCAGTCAGATGAGAAACGTGTCTGAACAAAGACACGCTGCCAATAACCTCGAAACAGAACTGCCGATGTGCACGTGAGTCACTGAAACAAAGTGGGGCAAAAGTCTTTTCGCGACAAAATCGTGGCCCTACTAATTGCCGAATAAAACCAGCTCGTGTAATTTTTGTAGACATGCCAACTACTTACCTAGCAAATACTCCGTGTTGTTAGTGTCAACGTTGAGGAGATCAGGTCTGTTCCACACGTAGCGATAGGTGGAGTTTCTACGACGTTTGTCCTCCTTCCACCTATCGATGAGATCTTCAGAGTCACGGCGAGCCCCTCGTTCCCCTTCTTCGTCTCTGACACTCTTCCGGCGGAAGTTCTTGCGGCCTCCTCCCATGATCACCTTTGAAAAACACGTTCACCTGCTCAGCAAAAGAACGCCCAGTCTGAATCTACAGAGATCTATTACAATCTTAGGTATACCCCGTGGCGGAATTCTGCCTAGGCAAACATGTAACTGCCAAGGTGCCCCAACTCCGCAGGTGCAGTGCAGAAACTGTGCGTTTTCGGACCTATGACCATAAAATATTGCCATGTAATTTGACAACGTCCTCAGTGGCGAAGCGTGAAGTGAAGTGTTCGAGGGCAAGCGATAATTAGCAGTTACTATACAGGACTCTCAGTTGTCTGTGGTGCCATTCGACAGGTAGGAGCAGGTACATTCCTCAGCCAGTAGCATGTAAGAGGCGAGGGACTAATTCTTATTGTAATACACTGGGACAGGAATTTCTTTGGTGAAAAGGTTTTTGCCCCACTTTGTTTCAGTGCCTTACGTGCACACCTGCAGCTCAACTACAAGAGTATTTTGTGCAGAGTCGTTATTCATATGACTGTGCCAATCAGTATATGGATTACTGCGACACGTCACGTTTGAGATTTGCGGGTTTAACCTCAAAACGCTTGGTGTTACGGCATCCAATCACTGACCACATAGCAGAACTGCGTGCGCACGTAAGGCACTAAAACCAAGTGCTGCAAATTTTTTTTTTTCGCGAAATATCCTATCTCTAGTAATACACCTAGGTCTCAGCAACACAACTGTCACCTGCTCAAAGTGTGTAGTCGGATCTCATACTGCTTGCCTTGGACCATTTCCACGCTTTTCCACTGAACGTCTTGTATGTTAGTTGAACGACCCTGACCTTGAGGTCAATGCCGGGACGGTCTAGGACGAGCTGGGTGGCGATGTCTCTGCAGGGCCGAGGAGTCTCGGCGTCGTTCTCCCAGCCACGGTCGGCGTGCGCGTAAGCCCCTGACGGCGAGGCGTGCGTCACCCGTGTGGTTGTCACAACTCCCGTGCTGAGGCCCGCGTCCTGCCACAACACACGCACACACGATAACGTAATAACAACCCCACACAACTCACATACATACGTAAGTAGAGGCCTGCAACAGACTGAACTCAAGCGCTGCTGTTAGCCGGCGGTTTGTGTGGCGTGCCTGAAGAACTTTTTCAACCAATGATTAGAGAGGATGATTTATCGCGGGAAAACTTGACTGTTTGCTGGGTTTAAACGCACATCCAGTTCACCAGAAGATGACTGGCTTTCGCTTTTATGTGGAGCTGTTACCCTATTTGACTGACACAATAAGAATTCTGCTGTTGTAATATTTGACGCCTATTATTGGTTTGCTGACAACTACGTTGTGTCAGACGTACATTACCTAATCATGTGTGTTGTAATTAGCTATAGCGTTTTCAGGGGTATGTTGGCACAAAATATTTTCGCGATTTATCATCCTCTCTACCAATGACATAAGCTCAACTGTAAAATGTCTACTATCTAAAACACACTCCAGGTATTTTAACCTCGTAAGACTCTGAATTTCCCTTTAATCACATTTTAGACTACTTTACTGGTGTCTCTTGGACGTGAAAAACACGGCAATAGCCAGATGCGTTCAAGATAATTCGACGATTAACAAAAAACACATTTCATCACTTTTCGTATTCTTAAGTGATTAATTTAGAAAATTCGTGAAATTACTTTTTGGGTATTTGATTAGCATCAATCTTAAACAAAAATAATTTCTGTGTATATAATATCAATGGGATCGATATACAGGTTGTTTACAAATTCTTATGAAAAATTAAGCAGAAAAATACAGGACACCTAGTACTTAAATCGAATATTAAGGAAGCAATGAGCTTTGAAAATTGAAATTAGAAACAGTGTTATCTGGAAAAATCCGGAAACCATGTGAGATAAAAGGACAAACCCCAGAACACAATTTCATGTTATCGAGATCTGTAATCCCCCAGAAAATGCTCGTTCAAGCCTTCCGCCATTACGAAAATCTCAGGGTGACCACCCTTGTATGTGTTGAAAGTTTTGCGCTGTATGGATATGAAGGTATTTGAAGACGACTAATTGGCGAGCATGACATGCATAGTAAAAAATGCCCTCTTGCTACAAGTACGTAGGACACACCGGTTTAGTTCAAAACGATCATCAGTAAATTATGCTACGTTCGGTGGTACGGTGCATTCTGGCATTGGTCTGCCCCGTTGAATTGACACAAAATCGACCACAGTTTGGCAAATCATTACGACAGCATGTTTGAGCGTGTAATGTTCGATTCAAATGTAGTAGATACTTGTTATCCTGATTTTATTAACGCGAGTAAATGAGACAGGGATTTACTATTTGACAAAAAAACCTCGTATAATAATCAAGAGCACCATTGTCTTTAAGAGTAGTAATCCAGAGCACCACAGTTTTTGCGATTAGTTAAAGAATGTTGAATGTCCTAAAGAGTACTGTTGTGTGTTAAAAACCTGGCAAGTAGGCAACTAGTACAACATACAAGTAATGATAGTTGCGTATGTCAACAGGACAAGGTTCCAGAGAGTGGTATTTAACAATTATGTTGATAAATGCTATAAATTAGGATCAAAAAGCAACAATACGTATGAAATGTACATCTACTACGTATGTACAGTATCTGCCATTGTACAATTTCCTATGCTAGAAACTCGATAGCGCAAATAAATTTATCATGTAAACACACAGATAAGTGAAACATCGTGACTAATTTGTTAACACATACTACATTGCGGTGGTTTACCTGTATTTTATTTTAACTACTTTAAGTTTACTTAACATAATGGACATCAGAACTGTAGTACATAAGTCTTACAGGAGGTGCTTTAGCTGTCGGCCTCCAACCTCGCTAAAGAGTGTACATCGACGATGCCACGATTGTCGAACAGAGTACAACACGCTGGACGTGGTTCATAGCACTTCTGCAGCAGCCTGTATTTTGGCGACGAGATCCTCCTCAGATACTATAGGAGTCTCGTATAAGAAGCTATTCGTGGTCCGCCATAGTTAATAGTCAATTGGTGTGAAGATCTGGGGACCTTGCAGGCCATGACGTCAGCCCTCCACGGCCCATCTATTTATTTGGAAATGTGTTGTCAAGGAACTTTCAAACACGTACACCATAGTGCGGAGGTGCACCGTCATGCTGCAGCCCCATTTGCTATCGAATCCCAAGTGAAACGTCTTCCAGCAACTATGGCAAAACATGTAGCAACAACACCGGGTACCTGTCAGCATTTAAGCGATCAGGCAACATGTATGGACCAATTAAATTGTCACCTACAATACCTCACCATACGTTAATACCCAATTGCTCTTGGTGATTGGATACGAAGGTCGCGTGAATGTTCTCCTCCGCCCAAACGTGACTGTTACGAGAAGTCAACACAAAATCTCTTGTGAATCGCGCCTCGTCGGTAAACAATATTATGCGTGAAAAATACGGCTGTACTGTACATCGTTGTAGACACCACTGCACGAACTGTAGACGTTGCGGATGATCTTCATCCTTCAAATAGTGCACTTTCTGTCGGCGATATGGATGGAGCAGTTGTTCATTTACAACTCTCCACACATCCACATGTCCAGTGCGGACTGCATGCGCCATTTGACGGGTGCTAGTAGATGGCACATCATCAAACCTCCGCAGCAGCTCCTGCTCAAAGTTAGGTGTTCGTGCCAACCTATGACGTCCTGCGTTTGGTCGGACACCTGTATCATGTATAGTATTGGAGCAGTTATGTTTCAATGTACAATAACCGATGTTATGTAACATACACATAGTACGTGCTATGCAACTCGTGTACTCACTGTAAATGTCCCCTCTTCTCGAAGCCTCCTATCAATGGCTGTAAACGTTGAATAATGAGGTACACGTCTGCTCAGATACTTGTCTCTGTACATACGTACTGCCGCTCTACTGTTCCACTGTGCAGCTCTACACTAGGTGCATGTCAGCCATCTCAGACCACGTAAAACGATCCATTTCGTTACACAACTACGTGTGAGTCCTCACTCCGGTCACAATACTGTAGTATGTTTCGCTGAGTAAATGTCAGAACATACCACATGGAACATTAGGACAAAGACCCTCCACTTGACTGTGGCGTGTGTTGTCTAGAGCCCTACATGATAAGCCGTTATGAGAGACAATTAATCCGTCGTCCTTGTTTTTCTTACCACACCTCGCGTCACTACGTATGTTGGGATATTAGAGAAGTACCGTGCACAGCTCATATCGAGAGACGTGTAAAGGTGGCATGAGGTGGACATGTCACAGAACTTGTAATGAGTAAACATTTCATGCATATTGTTGCTATGTAATCCTAATTAATGGCATTTATCAACACAATTGTTTAATACCACTCTCTGGAACATTGTCCTGCTGACATACGCAACCATCATTTCTTGGACGTTGTACAAGTTGCGTATCTGCCAGGTTATTAACACAAAAGTATCCTTTAGGACATTCAACATTGTTTAACTACATAAATACTATGGTGCTCACATATTAGACTACTTAACTGGTGTCTCTTGAGCGTGAAAAACACGACAATAGCCCGCTAGGTTCAAGATATATCGACGATTAATTGACAACACATTACACGACTTTTCAACCCTTTTCACCTCCTTAGGTGGCGAATTTCAAAATATTCGTAAAAATTACTTTTCAGATATTTGAGTAAGCATCAATCTTAAACAAAAATACGTGGCTGTAAAAATATAAATAAATAAATAAATAAATAAATAAATAAATAAATAAATATATATATATATATATATATATATATATACACATGTGTGAACCGAAAACACATTTTACCTTTTTTTTTAACCTCTTTGGGGCTGAATTCGGAAAATGTATTTCAGTGGTACTTGGTATATTTAAGCATCAATCTAAAGCAAATATTACTTCGATATCTCGATTGGTTCGATAAATATGGAGGAATAACAGAAAACACATTTATCGTATTTTCAACCACTTGACTAAAATAATTTCGAAACGTCTTCGAGTCCTGTAATAGACATTTGTATACGTAATCAATTAAAGTAAAAACACGACGATAGCCAACTTTGTTTCAAAGATATAGACGATTCATAAAAACACATTTGCCCCATTTTACTGTTTGGGGAACGAATTTCAAAAAATCCTTAAACAACTTTTTGGGTATTTACGTAAGCAACATTTTGAAGTGAATACCAACTCTTTATCCCAAAAGATTCGAGAGATATCGATAGTTATTCGTAAACACATTTAATGTCTTTTCACCCTCTTATATGTTGAATATCGACAAAATCCTTAAATTAGCTAATATGCGTTTTTATGTGTGTCCTATTGAAGTAAAATTTACGATGATAGGCCATCGGGTGCGAGCTCTATCGACGTTCCTTCGGAAATATATTTCACCCCTTTTCACCCCCTTAGAGGTCGAACTTCGGAAAATCCCTTCTAAGAAGGAGGTGAAAAGAGGTGAAATTGTTTTCAATTAATCGTCGATATATCATGAACCTAGCGGGCTATTGTCGTGTTTTTCACGTTCAAGAGGCACCAATAAAGTAGTCTAAAATGTGATTTAAGGGTTTTTCGAAATTTAGTCTCTTAGGTGGTGAAAAGACCCGGAATATGTTTTAGATATATCTTCTATATAAATCGAAACCACCGAGATATTCAGTTTATTTTTCCTTCAGGATGATGATTAGGTAAGTAACCGCTAAATTGTTATAAGATTATTAAAAATTCGAACTCCCAATACTGCACAGGAGTTATATGTAATTTTTAGTTAATAATCGATTTTCCTTCGACTAAACGAGCTATCGTCGTGATTATCACTTCACTTGAATACTTGAACAAATATTTAGGGTGTAAAATTAAGATTTTTCTTAATTCGACACCTAAAATGGTGAAAAGGCATAACATTTGTTTTGCATCAGCCGATGATACTTAACCAACTAGTAGAAATATTGAGGGTGTGTTCGCGTCAGAATGATGCTTACGTAAGTATTTAAAAAAGTAAAGCAAGATTTTTATTTTATAAGATAACTTAATTATTATAAAGAAAACTTAGTTTGTACACTTTCAAGGCAGATGATCCGAAAACAAGTACGACTAGAGAGAAACTAATTACATAGGAAATTCATCCTACAGTTTTCTCAAGACGTATTGTTGTACTACCTCTGAGAGCCTAGGAAAGTAATATTTAATTTTTACATATAGTTTTCATTAATAATTTCGATGTTATGTTGCGCAGTTGTTTGTAGATCCAGTCTGTTGTTCCAAAGGTTCTTGGTTCAAATTCCATTAAAGCTTTGCAAATGTGCAATTCTGACACAAAAATGCAAGATTGATTAAATCAGTGCAATTAGATGAAGTCGTTCTAAAGTGTTAAAACTGTATTATGCAGTCCAATATCCACTAAAGTTCCTCGACAGCGTCATCCCACATATACCATATCACTAATCTCAAGGTTGGGGCACCAAATATTTTATAATCCTGCAAAACTTTATCTCCCCAAAACTGCCTAACGGCACTCAACTTCATGTGAAGGTTTTGAAAAAGAAGTATTTTATTCAGGGCACCATCACCAATGGTTGTGCTCGGGTTAAATCAGTCTTCATACCACGTAAACTGCGTATTTCATTCGATTACCCTCTTACATTTAGAAGTCTGTAAATACCCACAACGTCAACTTTGCTGTGACTATAAATAATGCCAAGTTGAAGTCGCTGTTGTTGACAGGGACAAACTTAATTACGACTGCTTTTCGCGTGGCAGCTATAGCTACTTATCCTGCTGCAGAGTTAACTCGACTAGCAGCTTTGTCATTGTAACACTTGATGACTGAGCTGCCTATCTGGTGTAACGTACAAAGAGGCTTTTCAATTAAAGAAAATATTATCTTCTGTGAGTAACACACGCGAGCAAAGCCGCGGGAGCACTGGTAGTGTGTACATAGAATGACACAAAAGACACACAAAAATGACAAAAGTAGACCTACACCAATACACACACAACCGTTTATATACATGCATATATATGTATATGTATATACATATATATACACACATATACATATAGAGAGAGATAGAGAGCGAGAGATAGAGAAAAGGCTATTGAACGTATAAATACATATAGGAATATATATATAGTATAGCTCCAACATCCAAAGCAGAATGCAGTTCATTAGATAAGTACGTCCCGGATATTTCTTGAGTCTTAGGCCTATAACACACCTTAAAGTGAAAAAAAAAAAAAAAAAAAAAAAAAAAAAAAAAAACGAATCTGAATGCCTACTGGGGCAGTACCCAATCGACGGACAGTTTCGGCGCGTGAATGAAAGAAATGGTGTAGTGTATAAGGAAAGAAAAAACATACGGTTGCACCATATACACAATACACAGTGATAATCTTCATTGCAGCCCCCACAGTACTGAGTAGTTACAACTTTTGAATTATTTAGCATTGCAGTCACCACGAAGCTAACTTTTGAATAATTTAAAATAAATAGTACTTCCTACAAATTATTATAGTAACGATGTTTTACACAGTACGTTGGTACGGATATTCTTAACGTTATTTTCTCGAAGTATGACAGGTTTTACCCTGTATAAAGAGATAATGGAATATCACGTCTATATATACTCTGCGGCTAATGATTTGTGCAACCACGTCACGTTACTTTACTTCTGCAACATGACTGTTAGCAAAACCATCAAACAGATTGCAACAAAAAATGCCAAAGTCTCGGAAAATGTGTTTGTATCAAAATTTTTTGCGGTATTCAACCGCCACTAATAATTTGGAGTACTGTAAATGTTGTACCTGTAGGATTTTCCATGGTTTCCTGAAATCGCACAATTAACAAAGACCATGGCCGACTGTTTTATTAGTTTCTGTCCTTGTGCAGAGTTAGATGAAATCGTTTCTAAAAAAATCGCTGTCGACGAGATGTAAAGTCAAATTAAACAAAAAATCCTGCTCCTCTGCTCAGGTACCAGGAAATGACGGCGTAATAGAAGTGACCACAAAAGTGTTGTCAGAAACTATCCTCGGAAGGAAATACCAGCAACAAAAACAACGATGGTGAGGGACAAGGTCATTGTATTAGCACGATCTCGAGTAGAAAAGAATCTGGAAGGAATCGGGAAGGAGACAAAATGAAAAGCTCTTCCTAGAGTTTAGCACATATTCAGTTATCAATTATAATTTCTTAACCCATTGGGTTACAGACAAAATGGTTTATCACGACTGTTGCAACTGTGAATTATGTTAGTGTTGCTTTACTTGAAGCTGGATCACTTTTTGGAACCAGTAATCAATGTTCTGCGGGTGTATTACGACCTCGCGTCGCTAGCTTGCGACTGCACGCAACTTTGCGATGCATCGTGGTTAAGATAGCGAATTTGTGATTATGACCGTCTGCGTTTGCGAGTGTCGCTATCTTTTGCGAGTACGCAAAAACTTTGCGACAACGCACTCTCAGCAACGGCAGTTGGCAATGCTTCTGTGGAAAAATTTCTCTCTTAAAAAAGAAAAAAAAAAAAATATATATATATATATATATATATATATATATATATATATATATATATATATATATATATATATTCCAAAATTCCTATTTACAGCGACTGAAATTTCTCTTTCCGTGGTTAAATTCCATCCTCGATGGTAGTGCCACCTAACCTAACTATTTCGTAACAGTTTATATATGATTCGCTAAATGTCGGTAAGAATTCCATCAAAAACTTAAGCTATTTTAGCGATGCTGTATACAAATGAAGTACTGCCGTAATTTATTTATTTATTTTTATTGATTTATTTATTGCATTCCATTGATCCTATGGGAGTACAAATGTCTCAAGGATGTGGAACAAGTCAAAACAAGCTAACATATAAATACAGCAACATGTACATGATAGAAAACACACTTATTTACATGACCAAGAAACACCAATAACTTTGAATGATAGGTTATCTAACCAAACAAGGTTTTAAGTACACTAATCTGCTACAAGGAATATTTTGTACATTTAACACACACCCACACACACAAACTTTAAGTAAATTTATATAGGCCCTACATCACAAAATGTAAGAAATTGTACACACCGAAGTTTTAGATTTAGTGACACACAATATAGCACATGATTCAGACAAGACGACGACAATGACAACAACAACATCAAAAATAAATAAATAAATAAAACACCTAGTCTGCGCAGTTTAGAAATTCGTCCAAAGGGCAAAAAGAATAAAACTAAAAAAAAAAATTTCCTTCGAATTTCTTGTAGCTAATGCTACGGCAATATGACATAATCAAGTACACTGTAAAAAACGCCGGACAGTTTGTGTTCTTCTGGGAGAATACCGAATGATGTTGCAATTTCAAGCCGAAAGATACCACCAGCAAACGAGGATATCATAACAACACGGGGAATAACTTTCTTATTTTCTTTACGAATAACATATTTTCGTTGCCACAACAGAAAACATAAACAGCAATACTTAAAACGCATAAATAATAGAAACTTCTTGAAATTAGAAAAATAATTACATAAATTTGGAAAACTTGGAAAATGTTCAACAGTTATAATACCATACTCCACCAGGTTGTGTTTTGGCACTCTTGTCTTTGTTGATAGTATTGAACTATCCAGTGGCGGCTGGTGGGTTGATGCCAGATAGGGTTGCATTTGTCGAGAACTGTACGTACAGAGTTGTGTGGTAGTTAACGCTACACTCACTGACATACTGGTCTGCAAGTGCGGCTAATTAGTGATTACAGTAACAAATTTACTGGTTATTTCTTATGTATTTCAAGGGTAAGGCGACTGCCTGTTCCGGCTTTGCATGTGAGTTAATCTTTTACGTGAGCCAAATACATTACAGAACAATACCGGACACGGCCTATACTACAGTACTGTAAAAAATATTGCAATGCACGCACTAGCGGAACCTAGGCAGATGAAAGTGCAAACAAATATTTATGATATTGTAAATGTTTAAATATTCGTATAACTTCATCGAGAGTCTTTCCTGTTACGAAGGTTTTTTACGTTGAAAACAAGGAAAAAAATAGAACTCTGCAGATTATAATTTTTGTATCGTAAGCAAGGGTGACTGGGACATTGCAAAAAAATATTTTTCGCGTATATGGTAGCCCTGAATGAAGAAATTTACCTGCGATAAATGCCGAATAACAAATATCCACATGATAATTAATATTTAATCATAGTTGACAATATTATGGAAAACAAAATAGTATGAAACTGTCACAAAGTCACACTACGACAACCAACGTCACCCGGGCTTACGGTAATAATGATAATTAATTTAAACGGGAATAACGCTAAATAAATGTACCTAACGTTATTGAACCATTTTATATTATGCATAATATGTTATGTCGTCCACAATAGCGAATTTCACAATGTAAACGGTGATAAAATTTGCATAAAGAAATCGCTTAACAGCAAATTATGTACTGAGAGACTCGTTAACCACGGCAGAGGGAAAAAAATAAAGGTTGGTGGAGGATCTGAAACGAGTATACTCACGTGTAAAGTTTTTTGAATGCTTTCCTTAAGCAGATGTCAGTGACGTACGTTGGTGGTCATGTAACTGAGATTCCAGCACTTTCCACGCAGGATACATAGAGTTTTGGCACAAGTAATGTTCACAGTAACACAACCAGACTGCAACACTTTTATACTTAAATTTATTTGTAACTCAACGGGTTAAGGCCATGATCTTTAATTTATTTCAAACAATTGCAAATAACTTGATTTTTTAAAAACAAAATACTTTGAAAAAATTTGAGACTGTGTACAGTCATTCGATACACAATTTTGCCAGAGCGTTTTCTAAAATAATGTACCGTTTGCTAGCAAAAAATTATTTTGTTTCATTTTGACTTACTTTCACAACAAAATATGTGCTATTTCAGGGGCAAAAATCTAAAAATCAGTTCGGTGTGTTGCAACAGAAAAATTCATACATAAGCGTTGATATATGAGTGTTAAAACTGCCAGAATTAATTTTTGATATGTGTATTAATTTGTGTTAAAAAAATATTTTCGAAACCACTGCTAAACTGAAAAGCGAGGCCTTAAACATTGAGGTTATCCTCTCTAGTTTCTACGTTTTAGCGATATTATTGTTTTTACTCCTAAACGAGAGCCGATATCAAAAATCTGTCTGGAAGTTTCGTTTAAAATCATCTTCTTCATGCTGGCCGATTTTTTCAAGGTGGTTTTAGATGATTTTATAATTAAGGAAATTCTGGTTTATTGACTTTTTATTCGAATCTGTATAATTTCTTGCTTTGAAATAAATAGCTATCAAGTCAGAATCCATTTTAAACAGAATTTCTCAGACAGAATTTTGAAATTTGCTGTCATTTAAACTTAGAAAATAATTATCGGAAAAACAGTAGAAACTAAACAGCTTGGCCTTGATGTTTCTAAGAACGTAGCATAAATTGCTTTGTTGTTACGTCTCTGTGGTTGTCATTAGTTTTTATTTACTATTTTTAGCCTAATTATGGATAGCGTACAACCACATCTTCCCACTGAGGAAACTCAATGAAGGTCACACTCCAGGAAAGAAAAAGAAAAAAAATCATGCAGAAATTTTCAAGAAATTAACGTAGATTTCCCCGTGAGGAGATTTCCGCGAAGTTAACGGGGATTCCGTAGGTCTGCTGACATTATAGGCTTGCCAGACGTCCCGTATTATACGGGATTTCCCGTATTCAAGACCAAAAATAAGTATCTCGTATTCCCATCGTACGGGACGTTAATAATCTCGTATTTAATATTGTGTAGTAGGATGTTTACTTTATCTGTATGTGCCGCGCGGCCGCTCAATGCTCTATGCGAGGTAAGACAGGGATACAGTAGATAGCAGTGGCTAACAGTAACATAAACACAACTATCGCGAAGAAATGTTGTAAATATGATGCATGTGCTGCAACTTCGATCACAAATGAGTGATTTAAAAAAATGTGTGTATAATATTTTAATTTAAATTACATTACTTTATGAAGCAAATAAAAGATATTGATATTGTTTTTGCTACATAATGGCTAAATATTAATTAGCACAGTATATTGTTCTCAGGCCAGTTTCAATCATCACTTTTAACCTAAAAAAAAAAAAAAAAAAAAAAAAGAGTGCTGCTAAGTGTCCCTTATCAATGTTCTGAAAAACTGGCAAGTCTAGCTGACAAATTACAAAGCGCCTAGGTAGACAATGAAATAACATACACATAAAAATGCTTCATTTAGTTACGCGGGTGTTGAACTTGTATGTTTTCGTTCCGGAGAATAATTTTAACACGAACCCAGGCCTACGGCATCATACTTATCACGTGATCGTGCACCATGAAGCATAACTGTAATATTGTTCTTCCACGTAAATGACGTATACACAAGCCAGCCTGCGCTATTGTTGAGCCTGTTAAGTGCGTTTAATATCAAACTTTATATTTTTATGTAATAGTAGCCTATTAGCTTTGTAGACTATACTTGTGAGTACAGTTTCCTCTTACGAACAATTTTCAGCTCGCTAATAATTAATAGTCAAACAACACATTATGGGCTTCTAACGTAATATTAGAAAACTTACAGTGAATAACTTTTGTATCTTATAAAATGACCGAATTTGCAATTTTTTCCTGAACATTTTAGTTTCTTTTTTTTTTTTTTTAAGATTCAAAATATTATGTTGTGGGTTTAAAAATATTACGCTACGTAGCTCATGTCATGTTATTTCACAGTGAATTATTTCATTTGAGTAAGTCAATTGGTTTTAACAATTTGCATGGCACCGTACCAAGCAAATTTTAACTTTGGCGCTTTATAATGATAAAACAATGAGAGCTAAATTAGTTGTTTAAGAGAAAGATGTACTCACAAGTACAATCTAAAAAACTAGTACTATTTCATGAATATACAAAACTACGGTTTCATACCACTTGAACACCCGTAAGATGGTCAGCTTTACAAGCCAACGTACGGTGCGCACAACTTCGGTATGACTGGAAGTTTATTCCTAAAATCCTCAAAATGCATGGAAGCTGATATAAAAAAAATTTCACACGTGTATACGCATTTCAGGACATCCACTAGCCACAGTAATAATTAAATATTGCTTTTTTGAGATATAAATGGAGAAAAAGAGTTTTTTCCCTGTCCGTTTTGAGTATAGGTACGGACAGGAAGTTTTCGCGAAAATATTTTTTCAGCACTTCGTTTCAAAGCCTTGCGTACACATCTGCAGCTATTCTCCGTGGTTATTGGGTGTGTGAACTTGTGCAGAGAGATGTCTCGTTTGGCTATGCCAACCAGTAGACGTCTGTAATTTGCTGGTAGAAATACCACGTCGGTCAGAGTTAAAAACCATCCAATCCCTGACCATGGAGCAGAACTGAAGATGTGAACATAAGTCATTGAAACAAAGTGTTGCAAAAATGTTTTCGCGAACAATACCAGTCTCCAAGTGTGATCAAATGGCCGTGGCGGGCGAGAGATCAGACCAATAATTTCCCACCTAGGCGACACGGGTTCATCCCCGCTGGAGTTGGTTGGTTCTGGATTTTTTCACATGTGGGAAACGTGACGGACGATTTTTTTTTTTTCGGGGAACCTGAATTCGTCCATACGCCATCTATAGGATTTCATTTCATGTCATAGTCCACTCATCTCTGGTCCTCTAGGTTGAAGGCTGGGAATGGGTTGCGCACTATCCCACAATAGAATCATGGCAGAAACAATGAAGGGGAATACTTGCAATGTCAAGCTGTCACCTGAGCCTAACAGTGATATTTAATTTTAACCTAATGTACGAATATCTTGGTCCAAAATCATGCAAAAGTGATGTAGACACGTACAGTGCAGTATTATATTGAGAGATGATGGTTAATCGCGGGAAAACTGGACTGTTTGCTGGGTTCCAACACATGTTCAGCTTATGATAAAAAACTGGCTTTCGCTTGTTCTTGGAGCTGTTACCCTATTTCACTGAGCCAATAAGAATCCCGATATTGTAATATTTTGTGCCTGTTATTGGTCTGCAGGCAGCTACGCTGTGTTATGCATATCAACACCCAAGCATACATGTCGCTAGAAACTACAGTGTTTTCAAGGGTATGTTGGCACAAAATATTTTCGCAATATACCGCATCTCTAATAATATTTAATATTCCGCTATAAAAGGTTGGTATCACCACTGATTGATAGAGGAATGTGAACCCCCACCCCCCGGCCAAAATCAGTGGTCCCTACTCAAGGATTTTGCCCTTTACACACTCACTAGCCTGAAAACGACACGTTTACACATTTTCAAGTACTTCACTAATATTTTTTTTTTTTTTTTTTTTTTTTTTTTGCTGCCGGAAATCGCTTCCACTACTTAGGTCGCCCACGTAGCGAGAACTGAACATTTTCGGAGCTGATTAACTCGCTGGAACAGTGCTGATTATATATGTGCAACACGTGTACAATCACTATATAATGTTCTTGGGAGAGGACGTGATATGTTGCTAAGGCCTACAAGACTGTTAAAACAATGATTCAGCATGGACAACAAATAAACGATCTTATCTGCGAAACCAGTAGGTATATGTGTTCCCAATACATTGGTCTATTAAAAGGAAATACATTTCAGGGGTGGTTTGACGTGTTCTTTCACTCACACAATTGCGCCCCTTAAACACCATTACCCCATCAGGGACACGGATTAATTTGTATTGTACACTGTAAAAATATTTCACATGAATTTACGGATAGTTTTATGAAAATGACTGCTTAATTAACGGAAACATTATTTCGTTACACGGTTATACATAATTTCGTTTCATTAAATAAACATACGTAAAACTGCTAGAGGAAAAAAAAAACACGTACGCATTATTGTGCCGGCATCCTAAAGAAATCTCATAAATATGCGAGTTTCCATAAGTGAAGCTAGTTGCCTTCCGTAGATTAACTTACACTTCTGGAGAATTTTTTACTAGCACTTCTCCGTAAAACAAGGACAATTATTTTTAACAGTGCCACCTAATGTTTGTGAGAGTTTTCAGCAACTGTTGTTTAGTACTCCTTAGTAACATACTAAAAAATTCCACTGTCATTTGGTACCACTCGAAATACTATCATGTACACCATTATAAATTTAACGGAAATGTATAGCTAATAGAGGGAAATAGTGTCCATAAAAATGAAATACGGAAATGTCTATAGTAAATATGCACTACGGAATCATACGCAACATGTCCACAAGTCTGCGGACACTTGCACGGAAAAAAAATCGTGAATTTATGGGTTAGAAAGTTGTCAATATTACGAATATATTTAAATAACATCGCAGGCAAATCTGCAAATCTGTACAAACACAATTTTCGCATTATAGGCGCGTAAGTATGGCTCAGTTCCGTGTGACGAAACTATTTTACGGAAATTTCTGTTGGGTTAGGAAATACTAAGTTTCCGTGAATTGTGGATAGATTTTTACCGGAAATTCCGGAAATCAACGTAGAAAAATTTTCACAGTGTAATGTCCTATCCCAACAAAACCGTTCTATTCAGCACATCTAAACTAACCTAAAGTAAAATTAACTAAACTGTCTGGGGAACGAAAGAGATAGGTAGATAGAGAGATAGACAGATAGAGAGATAGATAGAAAGTGATAGAGAGAGATAGATAGAGAGAAATAGAAAGAGAGAGAGATAGATGGAGAGAGATGATAGAGATAAATAGATAGAGAAAGATAGATAGAGAGATATAGATAGATATAGATAGATAAAGATAGAGAGATAGATAGAGAGAGATAGATAGCTAGAGATAGACAGAGAGAGAGAGAGAGAGAGAGAGAACGCAGAACGGTGCGCAGAAAGGCATGTCGCACAGAACAACCCTTCTTTCAGGCGCTAGTTAAACTTCAGTGCACTTTCCTTAGTTCAAATGGTATGGGAATCATTCCGTGCGTTTCAATTTTGCAGTAATGGTGTTTAAACCGGGAATCAGAGTTTAAAAAACCTACATCTCAGTGGTTCAGTTTCAAGACAACCGTTTCATGAAATGTATTCTACATGGCATTTCTTATATAAATTTTTGCAAAACATATTATTTTTCAAATTAGTTTTAGTTCGATGCTTTCATAAAACGTTAACTTTGGTATTTCAATTTTTAAATTAATTTACAAATGTAAGAATCGGAAAGGTTTCTGAATATGGCAGTACTGTTAAAGAAATAAACAAATATCGTAAAAGTAGGGTACCCGAGGTTTAGCGTATCTCAACTCGAACTGCAGAACTTACGACTGAGTGTCCGTAGGCAACAGTCTGGCCCGGAGGGTGGCATGGAATGAGGCCCTATATTGGTGTGGTGTCTGGGGGGAGGTGGGCAGGGAAGTGGAAAACTCCCTGACAAAACCCGACGACCAGCGGCACGATTTCCGCATGCGAGATTTCAGGGCCTGGCACCACCGGGGATCGAACCCGTGGTCCCTGTTCAAGAAATTCCGCGTGTAACACGTTTTGTTTGAAACAGTTACAGGCTATTTAAAATTGATTTACTGAAGAGTAACCTCTTAAATTTTAAATCACAATTCAAATGCCACTGATGTAAACTAGACAACAGAGCCCGTAAGTGTGTGAAACCACATTTGTTAAAAGTATTCGTATTCGTATCATTACTAACGGGTGATACGCATTACCGCCAATTTATATTTATAGAAACATTACATTTTACGATAAAGTGCCTATTATTTGACCCGGAAACATTCAATGAGCTGCCAATTGAATTCCAATGTCTTGTGTAAACTCTGGTCTCAGCTACTTGTCTATTGGCTATCACTGGAGCTGCTGGCTTTGGTGAAAAGATTAATGCAACATTTTGTTTCAATGCCTTATGTGCACATTTGCAGGTCTGCGTCATGGTCAGTGATAGCTGTTTTTAACCTTAAACGTCTTGGGGATCTCCCTTAAGAGGGCGTGACGTAATTCAACGCTAAAAGCATTAATCTATAACTGTAGGTTTCTTGAAGCCAATTTTCGAAAATTATACAATAGCAATCCTAGACAATAGTTTTAGCCAACGTTATAAACAAAATTGTTTCCAGTGTTACGAACTTCTGAGGCACAATCTCTGACGCCGGAACCTCCTGCATTTAACGGCGTCGCAGGAGATCACGCGTAACGAATTAGTAATTTTGGATAAATGTTTACTCATGCTGTTGGCAAATACCATTATCTAGGATTGTCATTGAGTATTTTATCCATATTGGCTTCGAAAAAGCGTAGATATCAATTGATGTTTTCAGCGTTTATTTATCTACCACTCACTCTTAAACCACCGACGTGTGGTGTCGCAGTAACGTTATTCTCATTGACACAGTCAAATGAGCCACGCCTCTGCATAAATACACTTTGCCAATAGCCACGAAGCAGAAGTGCAGATGTGAGCGTTATGCATTCATACAAATTATTGCATAATTATTTTCACAAAAAATCACCATCACTCATACAAGTGGCCAGTTGTACACGTGGCAAGGTAGTGAAGGAGTTATCTTACTGGGTTGTTCTTGCTTCAGCGTCCTCAACGACAAATTCATTTAACAGTGGCCCAATCGCGGGATTGTACGTACAAAAATTTAAAATATAACTTTGGTTTATTGAATTCGCGAAATTTCTACGTCTCTAGTAATTCAGTGAGAGATAATTTATGTATTAAAATTTAATTTTGATTTATCATCTGATAACTACGCTTTAATATTTCGAATGCAATGTTCGTAATAAAAGGTAAAATAATGTGCTAAGTTACAATTGAAATATTTTCAAATGAATCTAGCCAAATTTCAGGAAGAAATTAAGAAGAATTCAGCATGGTTAGAGACGCGTGCTATAAAGGCGGTCACCTACATGGAGCCTAAACTCAATATTTGACGGTCAGATGCAACAGAGCTATAAGGGCGACACTGGAATGTGTACCAAGTGCCTTATCGCAACAACGTGCAAGCCACTTAATCGGCGTGCAAGGTTCTCTTCGACAACTAGTCTGAACGTGACTTTAAAGAATGATCCTGTGTTTTTATTGGCGCCACTACGCAGCACATTCAAATGTATGCCTCAACGGTTAATTTTGTCTGTAGCCAAACATTAAAATTACATATGAAGCAATCTGAAAAATAGCCGTTTCTGGAGAAGACGGGGGTTCTAAATATGATTCATTGCGTGCATTCCGATAAGAAAGTACTGTCTTGCCATCTTCTGGAATAAGTTTTCTTTTCGTAGGTAAACATTATTAGGGCGAGTTAAATAGTTTCTAAAAAAAAAACGCTTTAGTCAAACACTCTGAAACACAGTTCAAATGACAAAATAGATGACCGCTATTAAAATTGGGAAGTAGGACTTAGAAGAAAGTTCAATGTTTTAGAGTGAGAGATTTTGGTGAGCGCTTAACATCGCGGTCTTTAGCGATGGTGAGGGGTGACATGAGGTGAGTATGGAGCAGCGCCAGAATGAAGAGGCGGGGAAACGGAAGATCCTCGAGAAAAACCGCCGACCTGCGGCATCATCCGGCACGATTCCCGGATGCGAAAATCCGGGGACCGACTTTGCCTTGGTGGGAGGCGAATGGTCCGATAATTTGGCCAACCCCCTCTTCCCCTTCTTGTCAAAATGTTTTAGAACAAACACTCGCTTTTCTTGGTGATGTGATAAGTAGGGTCCTGCAAATTTCAAGTTATTTTCTGCCAGCAAACTGGACTTTACTGTATGCTCATCTGTCATATGTAGAAGTACGTTAATTTCGCAGACTCATTCCAGGTCGGGTTGAACGCCAAGAATGTATACTTTACTATCACGTCTGTGATTAGCTGGCGGCTTTTACGAAATGCCTTTGACTAATGCAAGCCAGTAGTAAATAAGGGAATAATTCGTAGGGCTATCGTTTACTATCCGCTTGTACGCTTGTATAGGTCATTCGGAATAAAGTGAGCACTAAAGATTTAACCTTTGAAAAAAATCACTAGCCGTTACTGCATATTAGTCAACATTAACAATAGTTACATTATTGTTTGTATGGTTCGTAACGAATCATAGCATATAGTTCGGTGAATTTTATTATTTGAATACAGCATTAGTGAAAGAACATAAGATCTACCTCTTTGTATACCATATGCTTTAAAATATTTATTTACGCTCTTATTGACATACTTACTGACTGTGTAATTTTAATTGATCAGCGCCACGACACAGTGATGAAACCGCCCGCTGAATTAAAAACAGCAGTTGACACACTGCGTCTAACGCTCGCTCCACAGACGGAGTTCAAAATTCCTCCGACGGGTGGCATCAGAGTTAGGTTTTCGCCTCTTCGGCTTCGTTCCGCTCGCTCGAAAGCGAGTTGAGTCAGGAGTGTATTTGTCCGTTGTGTAATAAATATGGGTTTCTGATGAACACGTTCATAAACAGTTACTTCTAATACTTTTCAATATCATTGCTAATCTGTTAAGTTATACGATCGCCAGCCTGAGCGTGTGGAAATAGAAATAACATTTCTTTATTTCTGTTCCACACGTTAAGAAATAAATTTTTTATTGTTGTTGTAAAATGCGTCGTCGTCGTTCGTGGCAGTATGCTGAACGGAACTTGAATTCTTGAATTGCGTGGGTCGTGTGTGTTTATAGTGGCGGTTTTGAATTACAAATAAATATACTATGCATGCATTTACGAGATAGGTAATGGCAACAGTGTATGTCGTAACCAAATTAGAGTTGATGAAGAGAAAACAGTGCCATAAAACGTTAACTCGCCGGTATTTGTATCTAATATTACTAGCATAGCAGAACCCATTCATTTAATGAGTAGATGTTGCAGATAACATTTATCGGGGCAGTGTAATGTAAATGTAAACATTGTACGAGCCTGTGTAAATAAAAGCACGTGGCAATGTTTATGTTTACATGCAGAGGAAAGATATAAATTAGCGGAAAATAGAAAAAAATCTGGGATTTTTTGAGTGTTCACTTTATCCCGAATCACCTATAAGTAGGTTCATGAACATTTCGCGAAAATAATTTTTCCCCAGTTTGTTTTAGTACATTACGTACATATCTGCAGTTCTGCTTCATAGTTATTGGCAGCATGTCTGTGTAAAGTGACGTCTCTCATTTGACTGAGCCAACCACAGTAAGAGTTAAAACATCAAATCACTGACTATGAATCAGAACTGTAGATTTGCATATAACACACTGAAAGAAACTGGGGCAAAATTCTATTCACGAAAATTTCACTTCCCTAGTTATAAGTCAGTGAATAATCGAATGTGGAGAGTGTGTGTATGGAACTGAGAAGTCTAGACTGCTGCTAGATGAATCCGTGAAACTGACGCACCTTTAGTCATATGCTGTTGGCCGACAGATTGTGTGGTACGGCTGAAGGACTTTAAGAGTGCGTGGTAGATACGCCGAAAACAAAAATTGATTCCTACGCTTTTTTCGAAGCCAATACGTATGGATAAAATACTCAATGAAAATCCTAGATGATGGTATTTGCCAACATTATGAGTAAATATTTATCCAGTATTACTCATTCGTTATGCGTGATCTCTTGCGCCGCAGTTAAATGCACGACGTTCCGGCGTCAGATATTGTTCCTCAGAAGTTCGTAACACTGGAAACAATTTCGTCAACAACGTTGGCTAAAACTATTGTCTAGAATTGCTATTGTTTAGTTTTCGCAAAATTGCCTTCACGAAACCTACATTTATAGATTAATGCTTTTAGCAATTAATAATGTACCGCGCCGTCTTAATAACCAATGACTGGTAAGAAAGACGAGGATGCTAACCTGCGCCCACTGGACGATGGAGGTGATGTGGTTGGAGGAGTTGCCCAAAGACTGGCAGTCCCTGCCCTCCGCGGCGGCGGACACGCCAACCACGCCCTTATTGGTCTTCACGCCGCTGAAGTAGGCCGTCGCGGCGCACGCCGAGTCCGCCACTTGCGAGTTCACGCAGTACGTCTGAAACACAGGACAAACACACATGTCACTCGAGATTGAAGAAATAGCGGTCACAATGTGGGGCATTGATCCCAACTACCTTGGATTTATCTGTTTATTCTCGACAACTTCTGTTTAAGTCGATGTATCAAAATTGTTGTCACGGCAGGGCATAGATACAAACTTAATAGATTTTCTGTAATTGTTGGAACCATAATATATTCATTATTTTGCAACGGGAAACAGATGAAAAGGAAAAATGGCTTTATTTACGGAAGCGACTACAGAGGCCACAAAATTAACAGAAACAATGCCATATGGATTCCAAAAAGTGAATGAAACAATAAACTATGCCTTGTCAGCGTAAAAAAAAAGCAAAACAATGTATCTATTCCTTGATTTATTAGAAAAACCGTAAAACGATCCGATAGGGATCTATCCTTTAAATCTGGCGAGGGTGCACTGTAGATAAACATTTGTAAACCTACCAGACATATGTATATGAGTGTTAACTTATTTAATTTAATTATAATCATTAAATACCCGAAATTTTAACGATATACGTTCCATACTTTCGCAATTGGGTCCCAGTCAATGAAACTATTCCTTATGGACAAGGACATCTGTTTTTCGCGAAAAGAATTTTGCCTCACTTTGTTTCGGTGCCTTACGTGCACATCTGCAGTTCTGCTTCGTGGTCAGTGATTGGATATTTTAACTTTCACGAGCCTTGGTATTCTACCGGCAAATCACAGACGTGTGGTATTGCAGGAACGTTATTGTAGTTGGCTCATCCAAATGAGATACGGCTCTTCACATAGACACGCTGCCAATAACCATGAAGGATAGTTGCAGATGTACACGTAAGGCACTTAAAGAAATTAGGGCAAAAATTTTTTCGCGAAAAACAGGGGTCCCTTCTTATGGACTGTGAACCAGTAGCAGACGTGCATGGAAGCACTCACTGACTCCTACGCTATCTTGTCACATGTACAACTGGCCACTCACTGAAGCAACAGCCGATGTACAAGTAGCTGAAGACACAATGTACACATTACTGTGGAGTATATGCTGCAGGTCATTGAACCCACGAAATTTCTGGATGTCTAAGAACTATTGTGGTCCTTAAGAGTCCCCATATACTTGTTATTAGGAGAGCACATACACCATTTGGTACTTCACAGATAAGTACGCTTTATGCCAATTTTATTCTCAAAAGCAAGAAATTGAGATTTGTAGTGAATATCTTTTATAAGCTAGATACAATTTTATATAAGAAACTATTACTAACAGCTAAGTAAATGCCAACTCGTGTTTCACTCTATTAACTTAACTCATTTTCATATACGCAAATATTCTATATCATTCCGCCTAAATTACACTCACAATTACACAATAATACAGGTTACACGTTCACATATGTATACACATATACGTGCACTGTATACATACACGTCTAATACAGAAAAACGTTAAAGTTATCATTACACACTACAAACGTGCAACTTAGCTGAGAAACTTATGTTAGACTCTCAATACAAATAGGAAAAAATATGCAAGTCTTAATAAATTACAATTTATTCCTAGGTTACCAGTCATATCATTACTTAAACTGTATGTTTCAAATCATCTTTCTTCATATTCATTTAAACAAATTGCAATTATTGAAATATATTATTTCAGAGCCTAATTTTGATTCTTAATACTTTAAACTTTTAATTCCAAATATTGTTGAAACTCTTATGCAATTGTATGGTATTATTAGATCCAAGAGTTTGTCGCGAAAATATTTTTGCACAATTTTGTATCAATGCCTTACGAGCACATCGGCAGCTCAGCTTCGTGGTTATTAGGAGTGTGTATTTCCTCAGATATGTCTCTCATTTAACTGCACCAATCAGTAGAACATCGAGATGAGTGAGTGTTAAAAATGCCGATCCCTGTCCACGAAGCAGCGCTGCAGACGTCTACATACGACACTGAAACCAAATAGATATGATGGTCAAGTCAAGTGAGAGATTTTGGTCAGCGCTCAACATCGAGGTCTTTAGCGCTGAAGGTGACATGAGGTGAGTATGAAGCAGCGCCGGAATGAAAGTGTGAGGGAAACGGGAGATCCCCGAGAAAACCCGTCGACCAATGACATCGTCCGACATGATTCCCACATGCGAAAATCTGGGGAGCGACCCCGGATCTCCGTGGTAGGAGTCGAATGGTCTGACCATTCGGACCCATCGCGGCCCCAGAGATGATGATGTATCGCAAAAATTTCGTGCCTACATAGCCTTGAAAACACTATAGTTTCTTGTAACATGTATGAATGGGTGATATACATCTGACACAACGTAGCTGTCTGCAGACCAATAACAAGCATCAAATATTACAATAGTGGGATTTTAATTGGCTCAGTCAAATAGGACAATGGCACCACGTACAAGAGAAAGACAGTCATCATTTGATAAGCTGAACGGGCGTTGGAACACAGCAAACAGTCACATTTTCCCTGCGATAAACCATTATCGGTACTAATGGAGAAAAAATATTTTCGTCAAAAATCGCGGCTCTAGTAATTATAAATTATCGTGAATTTTTAATATATATTTTTCTTATTGTTCAGTATATTTTATTTTGTTAAAAGTAGGTGTGGTACACTTTGTCATACATAAATTGTAGCGTTTCTAGACATTTTAAGGGAAACAAACTAATGTACAGTACACTAAAGTTACTCGTCCAACGGTTGCTGTATTTACAATCTGTACTATGACGTTTCATAGTGTGTTAAGGGAATTTTTTTTGCAGTGTGACACAAGATGTTCACTGAGCGACGGCAAGGAAACACTTTTGAAAAAAAAAAAAAAAAAAAACGGCCGCGACGTTTACCCCATACGATAATAGGCAGCGACCTCGCCGGGAATCGAGTCAGTCTTTCCGCGTTGTAAGGAAACTTAGTAGCCTTATTTCAGCCTTCAAACGTTACGACTTTCCTCATTTTTAAAATATATTTCCGCAAGCTGTACCAATGAAAGCTGCCATGATACCTGAAGATCGATTACGGATCTTTTAGAGCATGACGTCTTAGTTGAAACGTGTCGTTCGTAAGTCGGGCTTCTTATGACTCTGTGAGAATATTTCGATTACGTTTCTGTCCGTCATAACAGTTTCGCGTTACACAAGGCGTCTTAAGTAATACGCTTGAAAAACATACGTTGGTACTTCTTTGCTCGGTTATCACCACAATTACGTATTCGCTGGCCAATAAAGAAAAAAAAACTTCATTTGTCATCGTCGAAAGCTCATTGTTATTTATAAACATCAAGTTTTAAACATAACCATAACTTAAATTACTTTTTGACAGAAAAGCAAGATCAATTATTACTTCTAGAATTTGTTTTATTACTTACTCTTTAATACATGCAAATAGAAATTGTATGCTAATATGTAACTAACGTTTTTTTTTTTCGTGCAACTTGCGAGGTTATGTAATTAGGTCTATGCATTCAAAACAACTTACCAACACATTCAAAATTATATGGCGTGATTAATTTAACGTTGTGTATAAAATTCCTAAATTGTGAAGTCTTAAGAAATAAAATATATGCACGTACACTGAAGCAATTCTTTGTAGACCTACTTCGTTAAAACAAGTAAAATAACTTTTAACCTCTCACGTGGCAATTACGAAATGTGATGCGGCGCAATCCTTTTCTGTAGTCTTAGCGTTTTCCAGTAAGTTTATATACAAAATTACTTCCACCAATGCTCAGAAATTACTTGTATAAATAACTATATGTTCAATTTACTGATACTAATGACGCGACAACTTAACTGAGACTCGATTTTGGGTGCCTTAGTCAAGGCTGTGTCGCCACAATTTTGACGCGTCAAAATTCATCGGTGGTCGCATTTTGTCGTTTGACGTCTTACCAACGTCACGTTCAAGTTAAGACGGGCCAAAAACAGATCCGTAATCGACCTGCTGGGTGCTATGCGGACCGTGGTGGTGTAATGGTGATTCAAACTACCTCCCACCAAGGCGAAGCGGGTTCGAGTCCCGGCGAAGTTGGTCTATAGGTGTTTTTGCATGTTGGAAACGTGGCGGGCGTTGCGTTGACTAGCAGGTTTTCTCAGGGTACTCCCGTGTCCCTGCCTTTGCATTCCGACATTGCTGAATTTCAAGGTCATCGTCTCTCAGGGAACTGATGCCCTGTCTGCATCTATGAGTGAGATACCATGCCCTGGGATTACACCTTACTCTATAATATTATGTATGTATATCTATATATATTACTAACTTCCGTTATTCCCTTTTAAAGAGCGTGCGAATTTGAGCCAATCACGGCTTTTCTCACTTTACCTCTTTTCTTCCCAAAAATCGTGTTCATTATTATGCTGTGTATATTCTTCCTTTGTCCTGTCCATTTTTCCCCCTGTTCCTCGTCTTGAGGATTGGTCAACTTTTTTTACTTATATTTTATTTCTGAATTGTTTTTCGTTATTAATTTCTTCTTCTGAGATATTCAATCGTTCTATGCCTCCATGTGTTTCTATCATCCAACTGGCCTTTGATTTACTTACATTAACTATGTTAGAGATTTTCTTAGTGTGTCTGTTTTCATCCATCCCATACTCACAAAAACACACGCCAGGTGCTATTTCATTGTGAGTAATGGCGTAGCGTGTTGCAAGGTAAAGTGACTTTGTGACGTCTGTAAAAATTCATGACTTGACTATCGGTAAGTGGCGAGGAACGAGTGTGATACCATTTATAATAAGCCACTTTCGGATTTGTACAGACGTCGAGAATTACATCTTACCTTGCAACACACCCACGCCATGCCACTGTGAGTCTTGTCGCCGGCTGTACAAGGAAACATATGCATATACCTACAAGCAGTCTCTCGTTTGCTGGACCTCGCATTGCGGAAATACTAGCTGTGCGTCCCTGGTACTTCCTGGAACAAACTGATTGTGTGAATGACGACGCGTAGTGGGGAAGACATATTCTTGGCAAGACGGTTATCGGCAGAAAGTGAGCCATGAGTATAACGTCGTGACATAGAGCACCTGCAGCTAGAGCATGGTTCTTTTATTCGAAACCGTGATGGCTCCGATGTGTCGCGAGGACGATTCTAGTGTCATGACGGCTGCACGAAAATGCGAGCTTGGATCGTCGTGTCTTAACACTTCTATCAGAATAAAACAGGATTTACAACGATCCGTCGCGTCCGTCCATCCGTCATCCATCCGTCGATCACGTGACTTCCAGCCAATCAGGTGTCTGGAATAATTCTATCCGTCCGTCCGTCGAAAGCTTGCCTAGCTTAAACTTTTGACGGACGGACGGGTGAAATTACAGCCTTCTAAAGATGGCGACGATCGTTTTAACTGTTTATTTTAATAAGAAGGCTGTGAATTTTTTTATATTTATTAGATGACGCTGTAAATTATATTTTATAATACGATAGTGATAGTTTTGGCATCCGGGAAAAATTAAAACACCAACAGAAATAAGTAAATAATATATTTAAGGGATTTTTTATATTCCACAGAAGTTTTCTGTTTGTACATTGGTAGCATTGCAAATTAAAGGATTAACGACGGACGGATGACGGGTTTTTGTAAATTGCTAGTATTTCTGACGGACGGAACAGGCCAAAAAAACTGGCGGACGGACGGATGACGGGCGGACGCGACGGATCGTTGTAAATCCCCCATTATTGTTTCGAATGAACGACGGTTCGAAAGAGGAATACGTGCAGAGGTTGGTACAAAATTTACAGTAGTGACGTGTTATTTTGTGTGTTAGAGAGTCTGCTTTCGAATTTCTGCCAATAGAAAACCTCTGTGAACAAAAATATTAAACAGCTGTATCGTGAATGGTGTTGTTTGCACTTAACCTTTATTTTTATTTACAAGTGACACAAATAACCTGTATTTTTATTCACAAATGACACTTTAATTTACTAAACGTGTGAACAGAATTTAAGAAACTGTAATCAAGTGGCGATATTCTGTGGCAATCGTGTAAGGTTTGCTATTAATATTCATTTCATGAGCCATTGTATAGGTAAGTTACTATAGTTGTGGTGTTGCTGCCGAAATAGAAATATCAGCACTTGAACATTTTTTAAAATCTTTATTTGGCTATTTCGACTATATGAGCAATGTGAAATAAAAACGGTAAATTAACCTTAACTTAATTTTTAACATTTCAGTATGTTTATTATGATTTTGAAGTGGAAAAGGGACTTGACACTTCCCGCAGGGTAAAAATTTTGGTTGGGTAACGTTGCGAACTGACAGTGGGCTTGACGGAGGGAAGGATATAGATAAAAGGCGTACATAAGAAACAAAAACCTCGGTCAAAACAATGTAGCATGTAACGGACTGCCAAATGGATTAATAGCTTGCGCGGTATTTTGCATAAATAGTTTCAAAACACCACTTGACCTAAACTTGTATGGTCTTAACTCACTTAGCCGGTAATCTGAACTTAATGGCTTAAAATCTTTTGCTTTTAGTTTGGCCTAAAGTTGTTATGCTCAATTACCAGTCCTACCATTGAGCAGTAAATTGCACCCAAGTTTAAATCATAAAGCTTGAAATCAACCGATCTAAAACTATTTAGTCTGAAGCACGGCAGTAGAAGAACAGGTCTGGACACTCGCCTGGAATCTTGATCCCCTTGTTGTTTGGCTGTAGTTCACCAAGTTACCGAGAGTGTTGTGCATCTTTGGTGCTGCTGTTTACATCATAAAGATAAACAATTTATCAAAACATATTTGTTATAAATTAATGAAATACTTCCTTCGTTCACAATCCTAAAGCATGGCTCAGCAATATTTATTTACTTTATAATGTAAACACTGGAAACAAGTGGGTGGGGTTTGAGCCCGACAGCCCTGACTGCAGCGCCAACGACGCACAACACTCTCGGTAACTTGGTGAACTACAGCCAAACAAGGGGGTAAAACAAAATACTTTAGTAGATAGGCGAGTGTGCAGACCTGTACTTCTACGACCGTGGTTTGAAGAAAACTGGCCTTTAACAATTGACTTTCCATCTACTTAACTTACCTGAAACTACCTGGACTTACGTCACGTGGCCTAGAAATATTAGCCTTAAAGTCACATGTAATAGAATTATTATTCGCGACAGCCCTCTGAACAAAACTCATTTGGCCTAAAGAAACTTTGCCTAAAATTTTGGGTTGGTTTTAAGTTAAATGGCTGATATCAGACATATATTTTCATAGAAGGTTGGGGGGGGGGTGAGAAGCGGAAGTCTTGGAAGACCATTCTATGCATTCTTACATGAAGCATCCTAAGAATGTCATTGTAACACTCGCTCGGTCATATTACTAACCTACTTGCTTTACAAGGGCACATTTGAAAATTGAAGTATAAATTTCTTACGTTTGAAGGAAACAGTACAATTATTTGTAAAAGGCAAACTACGTGAATAATGAATGAAAAATGTCTTTTTCATTAAGTGGAATTGTTCCTCCCACAGTGCACTGAATTTTCTCATCAGTAACAATAAGAACATTTGTATAAAGTGTTAAATGTTATCTTTTATGACCGGTAATTTTAGCATAAATATTTTGAACAATTTTTTTCAATGCCATACGTGCACTTCTGTATTTCTGCGTCGTGGTTATTGCTAGTGTGTGTTTGTAGAGCGAAGTCTCTCATTTGACTGTGCCAATCAGCTGTGATTCGCAAGTATAACCCTCAGACGTTGAGAGTTCTAAATACCTATGGCTAGGAAAAATTCGCGAGTTGAATGACCAACATGCTAGAATCCAATGTCCTATGCATACTCAAGCCCCGTCTATTAGTTCATTGTCTGCTGTCTGAGTGAGTAGCAGGTAATGGACAAATGGCTAGGCGTGGGTATACACAAGATAATGGATTCTAACATGTTGGTCATTGAACTCGCGAAATATTCCTAGCCCTAC
Source organism: Medauroidea extradentata (assembly GCA_003012365.1). Taxonomy (NCBI): domain Eukaryota; kingdom Metazoa; phylum Arthropoda; class Insecta; order Phasmatodea; family Phasmatidae; genus Medauroidea; species Medauroidea extradentata. Next base: position 643 of record PNEQ01038927.1, on the reverse strand, counting down.
TTTTATCTAACACGCAACTAAATTGGCTGCTTAGTGATACAGCAGTCAATGGAATAAAAACTGAGGCCAGATAATACATAGTGAAGTGGAGTCTAGCCAGCATTTCTTTAGATTCAGCGTTCAACTACGTATACTCCCTGCATTAAATAATGCAATTGCTGCTTTCACCCACGCCCACATAAATTATTACTAGTTAATTTTCAGATTTTGCCTTCAAGAAAATATAAACTGACAAGCAGCTGTAGCAAATTTCAAAATATTATGATAACCTGTTATCGGTGGCCTGTGGTGCCTAAATTGTAATCAAACATTCTGGAATAGAACACGCGGAGAAAAACTTGGTAGTCCAAGTTGTATTGGAACAATCACCGATGATCTTTACAGTTGTTTATCCATTATGGGAAACGCCTGCCTGCCGCTGTACTACGCGAATATGCGCTTGCACTGCGGCCGACTCTAAGGCTAGGATTTATGATCTTAAGACACACCTTGATCAAGTTGGTTATGTTTCTCAAGGGCGTCCAAGCGGGGAAACATCATAGTTTTATATTTGTACGAAATTGTGTTAGTTTTGTAGGAGTACATATCCCTCTTACGAAAAAAAAAAAAAAAAAAAAAATATATATATATATATATATATATA
>PNEQ01038925.1:0-12414 GCA_003012365.1 Medauroidea extradentata | reverse complement strand
AGTTTTTGTTTTGTTTGTGTTTAGCTATAGAAGATTATAAAATAAATATTTGTTGAGAGGGGGTGTTGCAAGATAATAATTGTAAAACAACAAATGTTTATTTGAAATGTATGTATTATAGATAGCGCCACAATCTGTGTGGTTGAAGTGTATCCTCTATGGTGTACAGAGATGTTGCATAGAATGAATAAAGCCAATCGGTCTCTATGGTCAGTCTGGTTGTGAATGTCAAAGCGAGATGATGTCTTTCTTTTCTTTCTGCTGCTAGCCACAAGTGCCCAGTTCAACAAAATTGTACGGTTTTTGCTTCCTTATGTTCAGTGTCAATTATTTTACCTGTATAACAAAATTTTGTTTTCTTGATGAAATTAAACTGTCTGTAACACAAACATTTTGTCATGGTTTAGGGTAAGATTGTAACAAGGAACCATTGCCTTATTTTTTGACAATAACTAATCAAAGATTGTACAAGTTTGTGATGATCCTGCATGTGGCACTATATGCTAGTATTATCTGCAAATGGGAGTACTATTTCAATATTTTTGCCCTTAAAATGTGATAAATCATCAATATATATTACAAACAGTAACGACCTTAATATAGATTCCTGGGGTAGGCCTACTCCATAATTAATAACAACTTTGCTTGAGTTTACTGTAACAGACTTGGTGTCAGTAATGGCGACTTGCAGTGACATAAGTTATTAGTAAGAGACGATGTAAGCCATTGTAAAGCAGGTAGTCAGAGTGGGGAAGAAGGGCCTTAGGACTGCTGGGGAGTGAGTTGAAGGGAGTTTGTGGTTAAGTGAAGGGAAAAGCATACTGCACGATGGTTTGTCCAGTATTGGAATATGCTGCTGCTGAGTGGGATCCATACGTGGAGGTGGAGGTGTGAGAACTGGAGAAAGTGCAGAGAAGGGACATTCTTTTATGCAGTAATGTTTCTAATATTTTGGCAATTGTTGTAATAAGACTAATTTGTTTACAATTTGACATTGTAACTTAGTCACTTTTCTTATGAAGTAGTAACTATTGAAAACATCAGGCGGTCAGGAAACACGCCTTCTGCTTTTAAAAATAAAAGAAGCGGTTTACTAATGACATCAATACATTGTCGTATAACTTTGTTGGACATTCCATGTATACCGGATGTTTAGGTTTAATTGATTTTACAGTTTTACACATCCCCCTTTCATTACTTGGCAGGGGAATAAATGTAGTGTTTATGTTATCAACACGTTTATTTTAAATTAACGTTGAGTCTTTGTGTTACCGATATCTTTATTTGATGGAGAATCTGCAACATTGAGAAAATAAGAGTTGTATTTGCCTGTATCTTGCACAATTTTGTTATTTATCTTTAATTTTATAGAAGGATCAGTACTGTATTATTCATTTGGCCCATCTCATGTTTTATTAATTTCCATGACGTTGGAGCCTTATTTGAAGAATTTGCTACTTATTTTTTCAAAATGTAAGTCTTTTTATACTACTATTCTTAGAATTATGCAATACAATTTGATGCGAGCAGGGGTCGTGGCTATGAGTTGTTTTGCCCGGTGCGTCAGCCCGTTAATAGAGAACAGGCACTCAGAGAAAAGAGACTCTAAATTACATGGCCATGTGGCCGACGGCCGTGGCATTGCAAGAAAACACTCCCCACTCGACGTCGATATTATTGGTACTTACGTAGGGGAATCTTATGGCGTTCCCCACGCCCGTAGCACTAGAATAAAAGACACACAAAATACACCCTACGGGTCTTGCATTGGAGTGCGGGTTGGAGGGTCCTGCGCCCTGATGGCCGTGAAGCGGCAAGCAATAAGTACGCACCTGTTCTGGTAGAAACGTATTTATTGAAGAAGCACCGTTATCCACAATGACGTACACTGGCGGCACAATAAGCGGGCCCGGTCCTAAGCCCGACTGGTGGGCGAAGCTGCCTGATAAATTCACACCACGCGGGTGTGGAAAATAAATTTAGTTTATGCCCCTGGGCGGTGAGTCGCAGGGGTTGAGAGGTCCACCTCTGGGCCAGCAAAGTTAGTAAAACGGTTCCGAATAAGGTTAATAATATTGATACACTAGTGATAAGTTGCAAAGTGGTGAAGGGCCCGGAGTGACATACGAGTCGACCGTCTCGGTCCGCCACTAAATGCCAACTGGCGAGTCCTTCCCGTGTACATGGCATCGAGCAGCCAAAGCGCGGGAAGCAGTCGCCGAATATATAAAACATACAAATTACACAAGGGCAAAGGCCCAAAACACTAATGATAAGGAATCTTGCAAGTTAGAGTCCCAAATTTGTTTAAGGGAAATGTCTACTGAGAATTCACGTAATTTTGGTTCACCCTAAATTTTGGATTACAAGATGCAAAAAGAAATCAACACTGAAGAATTAAGAAAAATTAATAATTGGACACATAAAACAGCACTGACATAAATTTGTTGTTTATTAATTTAAATTGTTTGGGGGAGAAACGTGAAGATGTTTGTGCGGCAAGGTTGGCTGCGTGGGCGAGTCCAACTTGCCGCGAGGCGCAGGGGTGTTTCTACATGTTTTTAGGTTAATTACTAAAAGTTAACACAGATCACTTATACACATTAAACGCAACTATCCCTGGCCCCTGAATGCTTCTGTCGGTTGGTGGTGTGATCCTCCTTGACGGAAATAGCACAGGAGTGCTAAAACAAGGTGTGTGTTTTCAAAGTGACTTTACTTACATTTCCGTCAAGGGGGGCACTTTCCTACAAATGGACAGCAGTCCTGAGGGACCGACGCACATGTTCACTACTCTCGACGTGACGGGGGTGGCGTCTAGGCGCCGCTACCTCGTGCGCACACGTGGTCGGGTGTGTTCCCATATGCGAACCGGCTACTGGCGCTGGGGTGTGTTCCGTCAGTGGACGACGTGGTGCGCACGACGGGCTAATAGCCCTGCCAGAGGGCGTGGCTGTTTCACGTCAAATTTATGTGCTTTCTTATATTTTCATTATTGCAAGTGTAAGTTTGAAGATAAAGAATCTTTTTTCCTTTTACAAGATATTTTAATCCCTTTGGTAATATAAGGTTTTTGCACTCTATTATTTACTCTTACTGATTTAACAGGAAATGTTCCCCCAAACAGCCAACAAGATGTTAACTTTAGAATTAGCATCGTGGTTTGTATACATTTCTGACCAGTTTTCTAAGCATAATTAGTTTCAAAATACAGTAATTCATTGTTATCTAGTTTATTATCTTAGTTATTTATGTTTTTCCTTTGCACTAACAATAAGCATATCCTTAAATGTTAGTATTTAGGCATCACGTTCTGATAAGCCATTAATGTGTGATTGATGTAAACAAATGCGAACATTATGTTTGATATTGTATAAAAATACAATTAATAGCAGTTTACACATTACCTAGCATTCTAGTTGGAAAACAAACTGTTGTATAATGTTAAAGGATGGTGAATTGCTGTTAGGCAAAGTTGAAGTGAGATGGATTGAAGACTTCCTCAAGGGGCAGAGACAGAGGGTAAAAGTGAGAGATTCCTTATTTCCAGAGGGAGAGGTTAAAATGAAAATAAATGCGATATTGGCAAATATTGTTATGTTTATGAGGAAGAGGGGTTACTGACGTACAGATGAGAAGGGCAGAAGTTAGAGGATGCCTTAAAATACAAATTCCTAGGCGTAATGATGCAGAGTGACTTAGGGTTGAGACAGCAGGTAGAGAGACTGGTGTCTAATAGGGAGAAAGACTTTGCTCTAGGAATGATGGGTATGATATTGAAGGGTGTTAATTTGACCATTGGTTAAGTATGTAGCAGTGAAGTGAGACTCGTATGTGGAATTGGAATTGCGGGAGCTGGAGAAGGTGCAAAGATGGGTAGCAAGGTGAGTGAAGGATAAATGAAGGCAAAGGCAGGCTAGTGAGGACAAAATGAACTTTCAGCCATCTTTGATGTTGAAGGATCTGTGGGTTATTCACTAACATTCCTTAGTTATGGCCAGTAACATTAAGTTACGGATCGCTTATCGCCACTTACCTTAATTTGCGATTCTCTAAGCACTTCCTTTAACAAATTCTGCTGACTTTAATTTTACGGGCATGTTACTTGGCAACACCGTAGGCGGCCATCATATTACTGCTCACTGCCACTCGGATCATTGATTGTACATGCAGATATTGCCCTCATGTGGCAGTGAATTATCTTGTGCCAAAACAGTTATTTTGGTTTATATTTCTGTGCACCGAGTTGTTTACAAAACATGCTACTCGATTTCGATGAATTTAATTAAATTTCACGTTGGAACTGTAAAATTTGTCTATTTTGAGTTGTGGTATATATAAATAACGAAGTTTTTGTTGAAATATGTACAATGTTATGTAGTAAAAACGTATTTTTGCCCCATAGAGCATAGTAGTTTTAAAAATGTTTATTCATGCGTGCTGTTTGCGCAATAACATATATCTTCTCGTTTTTATTTTTCTTCTTATAATACTAAGATACCGAGAAATCTGTACAAATGGTAAAAATATTCCTTTCGTGTACTGATTTGTAGGTAGGTCTTGTTCTGTACTGCAAGAAGGAATGTCAAGTTTTCATGTCTCGTTTGAATGGGCAAATTTAATTTTCAGTAACTGCTTATACAGTTTTGTATTTTGCGTTAATATTTTTCTTTCGTTAATATTTCCGTTAGCGACTTCTCTGATAAGAGATATTGAAAATTTAAATGTGTGTTCAGTAGAATCACAATGTGGTTTATTAGTTAGCAACTTGAAAATAAATCTTTAATGGTCTGGTAAATTGCATAGTACAAATATTTACACTAGATAACTTTAAGGGGAATGTTTACATTTAGTTCATTATATCCGAAATGCTACAAACTCAAAAAATAGCCTGCCAATCTCATCGTAGCAAATGAAATCATTTCAAATTAGAAACCGCAATGCAATACATCACGTGTATACCTACCATTAGATCATTCCTTCAGGTTTTCGATATTGTATACCAAGAGCTCTTAAATAATTTAATGTTGTGTAATGTTTTCACTGTCGAAAAGAACATACTACACTAATGTAGGCCTGGGCATAGCATATCAATAAGCATTTTTACACTTGAAATTACATATTTTATGTTGTACTATGATCAGAATATGGTACGTGCGATAACAAGAAAGAACAGTATCAAGTTGCAATATAAATTGTGTGCAAGAAGGAATTGAGTTTCTCTTGAATATTTTTGTTTCATTGAAATGTGAAAATGTATTAGCTATTTTTTTGCAAGAATTGTACATATTCTAACGACTTTGTATTTTGTACGTTTTACTATTGAAAACTGACAACACCAGTTTCTACATCATACTGAAAAAAAAAATCTCTTGGCAACATTATGCTGAATGTTCTCTGTGGTTCCATGACTCTACTTGCAGAACAAAAAATAAACTACAGTGTGATTATGTATTCCCTCCTCCTGTCCACACTTTTCGACTTTACTGTCAAACTATTTGGCATAATTCTGTATAAGTAAAATTTAATTAAATATATTCTTTTGAATATTCAGCACCTACCTGGAGCTGTTTTTAAACATATTCAAGGTTCTGAAGCAAAGGAGTGACATCCTTGCCAGGTCTGATATTGCACATATATGTAAGGTTTTGACTGTGCAATGTTTGTCCCAGTACTAGAACTGTAGGACTTCAGGTGCTGACCCTGACATTGTTAAAAACAATCTGCTGCAGAGTTTATTTTAGAATACTTGGACAATGACTTGTAAATTTGAGTACTAGAATATAAGATAACTTTGTGAAAAAATTATTTGTTTCTGTGTTGGACAGCTTGAAACCTGTGTCTTTAATGTGTGTGTTCCTTAAAAGTAACCAATAACCCTCCTCTGAAATGTGTTTTAAATAAACAATGCACTGGGAACACACACAATAGCTATGCAAAATAATCTGTATTTCTAACCTGCTACAAAAATGTACCAACGCCCATCAGTTTGTATTGACGGAAGCATGCTCACTGTTAACATATGAGTGTGCATATGTCTACATTTGTCGCAAGTTTTTAACTACCTAATGCGTTTGTAGTGACAATGGGATTAAGAGTTTGTCATAAATACAAATTACTAACTCGTAATAACAATACGTAAGTAGTGCTTAACATATGGACAATGTGGTCATTTGAGACAGGCTTAGATGAACAGGAAATGGGACAGGAATTTGCAGAGTTCTATCCCAGCGCATATCTCAAGTGTTGTACGAAAACCAATGGCCTTACTGGGAATCAAACACAGATACCTTCTGAATATATGTTAAAGGTTTTACAGCTGCACTAATTTGCTTTGTCAAATGTTAACTATGTAATATGACAAAAATATTTTGATGGTTTTACAGAAAACTTTGTTTAAACAGTTTTTTCTCTAATATTTTACAATTTAGAATGCCGAAACATCCTAGGCTTTTCTATGCAACCTTTTTGGTACAGAAGATATAACAATGTATAAATACTGTGAAAAGACAGTTGGTAATTTAAAAAAAAAATCGAGAGTTACATTTATTTAAAAAAATTTTCTTTTCTACTGTATTTTGAAATTGGCAGAACATTACCGTTACATAATTGCATATGAAGAAACGGTTCCATTCAAGTTGTTGGCATAGGAAATATGAAACTAATCATGTTTGTTGTATAAATATAGTATTTTGTGAGTTGTTGCATAATATTACTTTTTCTTACACAAAAAAACATATTTGTATCAATAAAAATTCTACTTTATAAAAGTTAATATTTAGATGAGACTTTTGTTGTTAGCATAGTATTTAATTTATTTTGAGGTTCTACATGTCCTCGGATAGCTCAACATACTTGGTAGAGGTACTCTTGGGGAAAGGGTAATGGAATCAACCAGGGCCTGTATTGAGGAATCATCACCTGTAAAACTGAACTTAGTCTCCTTCAGGATGTGATGTGAAAATCCAATAACTGCTCCAACTCACTTTTTTACATCGCCACTAATACAGTAGGGTCAGCTAGGATGATTATTGTGAATTTGTGTCATTTTTGTTGTGTAACTTACTACGGAACTATAGATAATGTGTTATACAGATAAAAGGTTTGTCAGATAGTGTAAGCTGTTTTCATCTCCATGTTAAGAGGGCATAGGTGCACTAAATAAAAATGTCAAGTTTCTCAAAACAATTATGCAACAGAACACTCTTAGACAACAAATGTTGCTAACTTTATGAGAAAAAACATTTTCCCAAGAGAGACATACGATGGGGAAAATATCTGGCGTTGCAATTTTGTACATCTGACATAAGCGTGAGAGATTGTGCTTAATTAATGTGTCAATCTAGCAAAATTTTTGCTTATAAAGATAGAAAAAAAAATTTCTCTAGGATTGTTCTATTCAAGTTTTTACTACATTGGCTTCCAAAAACTTAGAAACTATAACCGATGTTGAAGTTATATACATGTATAATAATAAAAAAGTCACGGTTGCTCTCAAGTGACCCCATATTAGCCTACTTTATTTTATTAACACTGTGTTCTTTCTTTTACTCTCGATAAATATTAGATTTGTTACATTACAACCAATCTGCTATTGTTTTTGTACAGTTACTACCATACCCACTGTTCCCTGCATAGCAGTACAAGTGATGTTCATGCCACCTGCATATACTGTACCACTGACTTGAAGTGGATTCAGTGAAGAAAAAACCTGATAACACATGTAAAGAGTTAGGAGGCACACATAAATATGTCCAGCTATAAACAGGATAAAAATATGTACAGTAATGGAACTAGTTCTGACTCTTTAAGTACAATTCATTTACTCTACCTAGGTTATGGCTTGCATACCCTTTCAAAATAACCTGTTAACTTATTGCGTCGTAAGGGAAATACTTTTCAGAAACTATAAGCCTACCTAAATGATATTTTTTAATACATGATACATATTTACACTTTTTGTGACCACTGAACACACCGCATCCTCTCCCCTCACCATTACATATCGCAAAGCAATACTACAATCAATTACCGCAGCTTAGCTTAACATTTCGTTCCAAAATCCACTGCTGTTATGAGTATACGGCAGGCTTAGTCCTACTTGAATTTTTAAAAGTCAATGGTTTGTTCATAAAGTGCACTGGAGCTCATTGTGGTTGCTGATCAGCCAGCAGCATTGAACCTCCACTGCAAGAATATGCACATGCCCCTCAAGGTGCTCAATGTTTAGTAGAAGTTAACCCTGAAGTAACGGAAAAGTCACATAACACCATGGTTAGACCAATATTAGAATATGCAGCAGCGGTCTGGGACCCCTATGTAGAACAGGAAATACAGGAACCGAAAGGTGGTGCAGAGGTAGGCAGCGTAGTGGGTGAAAGACAGGTTGGAAAGGATGAAAGATACTTCAGGTCTTCATTAATGATGGAGATGGGTTGGCATTCCCTAAAGGAAAGAAGAAAGGTTGAGAGACTGGTTAGAATGTATAGGGTGGTGAATGGAGGGGGATTGGGTGAGTTAGCCTAAATACAAAGTTATTTTAAGGTTTGTACACAGCTATGTAAAACTGTGGTTGGATTCAGAGAACTTGGCAAAGGACAGAGCAGGTAGGGCAGTCTGTATTAATGAGAACAGTTAGGTAGTGGAATGTGTTGCAGGAAGTTTTGTTGACAGGCAGTTATGTACAAAAGTTCACGAAGCACTTGTTGAGGGAAAACAATTGAGAGGTTAAGTAGTTGTCTGCAGGCGTCAGCCCAATTGCAAGGGTATTATTATTATTAAAAATAGTTAATACAGTCATGATAATGCTGTTTTACAGAGGATATAAATTTTATTTGGTATGAATTTTTACATATAACTTACTTACTTTGTGACATTTGTATATTGAAATGTGACAACTGGCTCAAGTTAGTTCTGTCGGTAATTAGTTGGATAGGAAGAATTCAATTCCTCAAACAAAAGAAAATGTTGAACTGTAGCAATATGAAATCAACTGCAAAGGTTTTTTTTCTAAAGACCTAACAAGGCCTAAGTTACTGTTTACTGTAGTGATGTGCAATTTTCTAAACTATAACCTAACTCGTATATCGCACTGATTTTAATTATAATGGTTTAATTGGGATGCGTAACTTAAAAGCTCAATCACACGCATTTATTTTATGCAGCAGCGATTTGAAAAAAGAAATGACTAACATACAAGAGTATTCAAGCATGCCTGTCGGACACAGAATATGTGTTTCCACACACAATTTGAACAACCAACACTTCGCTTAAAACACAGACACTTGTTAATTAATGACAGAACACGAGCTGTTTACGATTAATATCTTGAATATGCAACACCGATAATTACGTCAAAAATACGGCTCGTCACTCGGCAGATACTGTTCCCTGTACGAATATTTTATTAAGACGAATATACACATGAGCATTATGGTTTTTCCATCTAAAATAACAATGATTTAAGTTACGGTGGATTTTTCGCAAAACCAACATAAATCAATTTCACTATCGTCGTTCGGATTGCGAAATGTTTTAACCACACAAATCCGCCAAGATTTTTACAAATTTGTAAACAAGTTATGGCAAGCCAGTAAGTTAACACAGCCCTAGACCCATCTGTTAACTTACGGTCGCTCACTTTCAAGTTAAGGTAAACAAAATGCATACTGAATCGCTCCGGGAAATTTTACGGCAAATGTTAAGGTGAGTTGCCGTAACTCTCAAGTTAAGGTTACCTTATGAAGTTAATTGAAGGAAATAGAAGAATAGAAAGGCTGGTAAGGATGTACAAGGCAGTGAATGGAGAGGGAAGCTGAGATATATTAGACTGCATGTTGATAAAGGCAGAGTATAGTAGAAGTGGGAATACCAGTCAGAATATGCAGGTGATTAGGAGCAGAAGAGAGCAGGGGGTCTATTCACTAACTTTTCCTTAGTTACAGCCAGTAACTTTAAGTTACGGATCGCTTAACGTCGCGTACCTTAATTTGCGATTCACTAAGCACTTCCGTTAACAAATTCTGCTTGCTTTAATTTTAAGGCTACGTGACTTGGCAACACAGCAGCACAGCCGTTTTTAAACGAAGATTGGTTGTATCAAGTAGGCGGTGAAGGAAACCCACGTGGTTTACAACGAGTTTTTGAAAGGTGTGAAAATAATGGAAACAGTAGATATGTGAAAAGCAGCGTGGTAGACGAGCGACCTCTCGTCAGTTTGAAATAATGTTAGATTTCATGGACAAAAATAGAGAATTACTCGCTGGTAAATTAACATACGACTTCACAAAGATTAAAGAAGAACAATTATGGTCAGAGTTATCTCGGAAATTGAACGCCGAAGCTGCGGGTCCACCAAAATCCGTACAACAGTGGCGAAAGGTAAGAATTTAGAAAATGTTTATCTTCCATGCAATGTAAATTAATAAAATTGTATTAAATGCCGGTAGGCCTACTCGTTTCTTTTGAAATACGTCTCTAAAATTGTTAGCACTATAATATATGGACAGTAATCAATTGTTAAGTTAAATTTTTCGCATCCATGTGGTTTCAGGCGCAATTGTATAATAATATAGGAAAACCAGCCAAACTATTAATTTTAGATGAAAATTTTATTAATGAAACATGTTTCTATAGATGTTAGTAAGTAGTCCTATGTGAAAAAATTGTTAGGTTAGCTTATGTTGGGTTGTTAGGTAAGGTTAAGTTATATTAGGTTAGGTAACCTAATGTGAACTAATCAAATATTAGGTTAGGTAAGGTTAGGTTACCTAACCTAACAATTTTTTGTTAGGTTAGTTTAGGTAACCTAACCAGACATAACTTAACATTAGTTTAGGTAAGATTAGGTAACCTAACAAAATCTAACTTTTGTAACCTAACATTTTTTTTACATAAGACTACTTATAATGTCTATAGAAACATATTTCATCAATAAACTATTTGTGTAAAATCAATGGTTTGGCCGGTAGCTATATGATAAGTAGTGGTACTTAATATTTACCATGATGCTTGATGTTTACCTAGCGAATAAGGTTTTAATGCCAATATTATTTAATTTCACTTTTTTAAAGTGACATGAGTATGTTTGTCTTATGAGTGGTGAATTTGTTTGCAAGTGCTGGAGTGGCTGGAAAACATCCACTAAGAAGACGGCTCGGATGATGAGAGAGTTCCAGTTGAAAACTGGGGGTGGTCAACCTTCAAAAATAAGTCTGTCCCCACTGGAGGAAAGACTTATTAACTTAATTGGTCGTATTTCTGTGGAAGGAGCACCTATGGTTCCAGAAGGTGGTAGTAAGGTAAGTTTTATGTGTAGCTGACATAATTACCTCAATAAAAATTGTTTGCATTGTATTGTACGAAAACAGTCTTTTATAGTAGAAAAATATTTATCAACTAAACTATAATTAATGTTTTGGAAGGTAAGTTAGGGTAGTGTTCTGAATCCTAGTACCGGTATAGATTTCTGCCTGTGTGCCTGCCTGCATCTGCATGAAATGAGGCCCAATCTGTGAAGCGACAAAATTACTACATTTACAGTAAAACTTCAATCCAGATTAAACCTTGAGTGGATTCAACTCAAAGTGTATGTATAGCGAACGTGGAGTGAATAAATATGCAAATGATAAATGTTACTATCCAGATTGAAATGTAAACAAGAGCAAAGTTGGAGTCAGTAATATCAAATAAGGGAACACTTCACAAGACCTTCCACTGGTCTTGTTTTGTTTCGCTTTATAAAAGCCAGTTCGCTTAGCTAATATTTGCTTCTTCTACCAAATTCTATGCATTTATAACATGTTCAGCTGTTATTTATCAACCTAACCATAACACAATATGGCTACTGCTTGGTTATACACTTTTTTTTAAATACAATCCGTTTTTACAGCATAATCTCTATTGGATTCTTCACTACAATTTACATCAACAAGCGGAGTGAATTATCACAGTTGACTCGTACTTCAGTCTACAAAAAAGTGTTCACAGTAAAATCTCAATCTGGATACATCACAGTCAACTCTGGGTTCAGTCTGGATTTGAATTGTCCCCTTAACAGCCTAAAATTGAAGGATGGAGTAAAAGACTTCACCAAGACAGCCTAAAATTAAATGGGTGGAGTGAAAGACTTCACCAAGAAAAGCGGACAGTAACGGCTTAGGTCGGAGACAAAACAAAATCCTAAAAATTGTCCTAACATTAAACTCAATACTTAATTTTAAAAGTGTACTTAGGTAGCATTATCAGTTCATACACTTGCAAAATACTGTACAACAGCCACAGCCAAACTTGTGATTATCACCTTTGCCATAAAAGTTAGAAGGCTAGATAAATAAAAAAAAATATTTTTAATTAACGTACTGAAAAATTGGCCGACTTTGTTTTAAACTATTGCTGCATATTATGGAAATTGTT
>PNEQ01038924.1:0-12414 GCA_003012365.1 Medauroidea extradentata | reverse complement strand
CCTTGCTGCGCACACTCCACTCTACAGCGTGTCAGCAGGTGGTGTGCGGCGGGGTTGCCTAAGCTGAGTTTTCATTGCGCTCCCCTACGAAGACGGTACATTTCCGCCTACGGGTTTATAGTTAAAAAGTGCTTGTTTTGGCTCGTACTACCTGCCCTCAAGCGTTGTATCATGAATTAATATACACCCTGTATAACCAACCATAAAAATAATAGTTAAAACAAATAGAATATACAGTACTTCACTTTTATAGATTTTTAATGTGGTATGTTACTTCTAGTTAAGTGTAAAACGTTTTCCCTTTATACTTGGCCTAGAAGTTGGGGGAGACATTGTTTTAAGGAAAATACTTACCGGTATATTGTGTAGGCTGAATACTGTGATGAGAACTTTTTAAACAATTCAGGATAATTTACCGTCACGTTTATATTTTTATTTGTGAGAATTTTACCTTTAAAATATTCCCGTAAAACACATGTCCTTGTAGTCTGTAGGATATACGACAAAAATATTTGAAACATAGGGAACCTAAGAACTGGTTATAACATCTCACTTATACAAAAATTAACTTGCAAAAGAGCATCAAATATGGAAAAGAAAGACCAGATGCAGCCTTACAGGCAAAAATAAAAATCTTGCAGAGGCTAAAATTTATGTCACAATACCAAACTTAAAAAATGTATTGCAAAATGTTGGCATGCACCACACTGAAGTAGTCACCACAAATAAATGTAAAGATGCAAAAAAATCTCAAACGACTACGTGACACCTACTCACTTTGGTCGAACATTCTAATTTTAGTCGTGTTCTTGGACAGCTTGCAGTCCATGACGCTCATAAATGTTGATTGAGGCAGTAAGGAAGTGAACGCTGAGCTACCTTTCTTCGCCACCAAGACTGATATATAGGCTGACCCACAGTTACCTGCACCCAAAACACTGTCTGTATGGTACAACCACCACACACAAGCACAATGCTACTTCTAAGCTGCGTGTTCACCTACCAATGTGGATGCTGCCAATTGATGAAGTTTCATTCAGAGTCATGACAACTTCCACATGACTGCACTTGCTCCCAGGAGCAGACAGCCACTTCTCATTTCGTAACAACGCCTCTGCAGGGTGCTTAGGGTCCTAGTTACATGACACAACACCTTTCAAAAAACAGAAACTTTCACTATACATACGAAAACACAAACATATTAAATAACTTAAAATATCAAAAATAGTGAACTTAAAACAGGCTTACACACTACACTTAACACAACAATACATTGTAATCAATTAGATAAAAGGGGAAAAAACAATGTTGTTATCACACCAGGGCTGTCCAATTACAATCGAGTGCCACAATTTGGTGGAGATGAAAAGGAGAGGAAAAGCATATGCACAAAAAAAACTTTAAGCATTAGTTGTATGAGAATGATAATAAATAAATACATTTAATTTTTTAAAATTAAACTTGCGACTCTTGGGTATGGAACTAGTCAAATACACACCTAGCATGTGTTGACATGTGCGAATAAGCAGTGTAATTGAAGGACAAGTGAAAACTACTGAAATAATTGTTTTTCTTAACTAACTGCAACAGATTATGGTCCTAGAACTAGCAAATACTGTACAGTGTATGAAATACGTGTTGTCATGAAGGCTTAAGATAAAACACATCTCAACTATGCATTTTCCCCTTTTACTCTTCATTATCCATCTGTGCTCAAGTTTGCTGAAAATTGACAACTCCAGGAAACAAAAAGAGTGTACATGTGCCATATGCGCATGTAGCTGCAACATCACATATTGATTTGTATTGTAGTTTCCTAACCTTTCCTTCGATTTGGCACATTACCTGTCCTTCAATTAGGCGCTTAGTATCATTTTGGCATTTTAAACTAGTCCTAACAAAAACTAACTTATAAAGTAACAAATTCAACTGTCACAGTGGATGGCGAGAAGTCTAGGCAGAACAAAATGTCCTATAGTGGGCCTACGAGCCTTTCTTAGGCTCACAACTCCCATTCTCAAGTGCTTTGTTTCATCTATTAAATGTGTTGCAAGGCTGTGTTCGATTAATTCACTGATTGTTGATCTGGTGCGCGTCCACTAGTATGTGATTACACTGCTTCAACGAAAACAAAATTAGTAGTTTTGTATTGTCCGTGTGAGCCAAGATAAATGAAAAAATTTAGTTTCACACATGAGCTATTTGAGTGCATTAATAACATTACAGTTTCCTGTTCGTAATCTTAGTGCGGCAGTCCTGAAAGAAGTCAGTCATCATGAAATCCCAGTTGTGGAAATAAGGCTGAAGAAGATTGGGTTTAGCAAAACAAAGAGAGAGCGGTTTGGCAATATGGACATGGGAATAGTAAAGGTGCAGGAAAATTTTGAAAAGTGGGCTAAAGAAACACACGTGAGTGACTTGTAGAGAGAATTTAAAAGGATAAAAATGTTAGAGGAAAATTTAGTCTCTCAAAAGGTTTTAGGGCCAGAAGAGACCTGCCATAGGCAGGAACTCCTACAATTGAAGAGGAAATGTAGACAATTGCATACTAAGTGGAATGTTGTAAAAAATGCAAAGAATCAGGAAACTGATTAAACAGCTAGGAAAACAGTTGGAACATAAGATCGAACCAGCACAGAATGGGAAAAATTGTTTGGGTATCTTAGGCCCATTTCAAACACAGCGACTGAGCAGTTCTTATAGGCAGTTGAGCTGCAACTCTGCAGTCGTCCTATAATGCGCGGCTGCAGCGCTGCTGTCGCGCTGCAGCAGTTCGGAAGTCACGCCACAGCAGTTCTGCTGCAGTGCGACCTCCGAACTGCTCTTATATGCGACTACTGAGTTCAGTCCAGTTCAACAAGGGATTCCGAAACAGAATGTGATTTAATGTTGTTACTCTTGTTAGAGAAAAGACAGAAGAATAGAAGAAAAGGGAACAATAGGAGGTTCTGTGTCCATCCCTTGTTGAAGGAAAGAATACACAAAGGTATCTTTCATACACTATACGACGATCTGCAAAAGGACGACAAAAATTTTTTCCTGTATTTTCGTATATCAAAATCTTCCGTGTTTACATTGTCACAAACAATTTGCATATTCTCCATTGCGCCCACAATGCCGTAGACATGACCGCAGACAGACGACTAGGGGGTACTTGCAATGAATATAGTCGCCAGCCAGGAGAGCGCCAGCAGCGCCGCAGACGTGCGTTAGCAGGACTGCAGCAGAACTGCTCATTCTGCAGTCGCGTGTGAAAGTTTCCATTTGATTCAATGGTTCGCTACCAGCAGTGCGACTAAAAACGTTCCTCAGCACCGTTGCTGGTAGCACGACCCGACTGCTGGTGGCGTTAGCAGCGATGCTAACACCCAACAGCTGCCCTGTGTGAACACATCAATTTGAAGTAATGATGTGCTACGAGCAGCGCTGCTAAGCCGTTGTATGTGAAAGGGCCATAGGAACAGTGTAGAACATAGGATTTACGTTTAGGAGGGTTCCAAACAAATTTGCCTTAAATGCACGTAGAAATAATGTTCCTGCATTGCTTACATATCATTTGCTAATTCTAAGTGTTATTCTTTATATTACACACTCTGACTTCCTTTAGTCCTTGCAATAGATCACTTAAGGGCACTCTGGACCGAAAATTTTGTAGTTTTATAACTGTACCGAACACTGTCCAACACTTACACAGTACATCGAAAAGTTGCCTGTTCAGTTATGGTATTTTAAAATAGTGTTAGTTTCAAGCCTGAGGTTCTGGGTTTGTTGACTATAGTTTTTCACTAGGGGTGCTCCAGTCGTCTGAACTGCGCCTTCCACTTTTGACTTCGGATCTGCCACTCCACTGGCCATGGAGGGGAAGGCCTGGAGGAGGGGAGGGGTAGTGTCGGCGGAGGGAGGGGCATAGGTGTGGACGCCTGGTGAGGCGAGCTCACTCTTGTGTCAGGTGTGGTAAAGAAAGGTTGTGTGCTGAAGGCATTGCTCCCCTGGGTACACCGGGCCTGTCGAACTTGGCTGGCTTCGAGTGGGGAACCGAGGAAGGATCCCGGCAATCCCCTGATATACCGGGAGGCATGGTTTTTGCTTGCGTGAGCTAGTCTTCACGAGGATGGCCGTGAATTGAGTTACAGTGAGAATATTTCGCTGGGACATTCACCGTTGCCGCGGAGAATGTGGCACCAACTGCCTTTTGAAAGTCACATGGGATTTTATGTAGCGAAGTGGTTACCGCTACCGGGATGTAAGAATTTGCTCGGGACGATTATTTGTGCCCTCAAAGTTGGTCTGAATGAGGTGTGGACAGGTTGCAGGCAGATCAGGGCGGAAATGGGGTTAAGTAGACTGGTTTCACGTACTTAAAAGTGACGTCTTTCTATTGGAGAGCCTCAATGGGCAAATTATGTTGTACCTGATTTGATGTGCATATTATTTAAGGTGGTGTTGAATGGAGAACAATCGTGGATAAATATGTTCAGCGTGTTATTGTGTGTTACAGTAAAAGGAATATACGTAAATAATTTGGCTTGTTAAAGACATTTAGTTGGAAGGAAAGTTGGTGTAATTCGAATGGGACAACATTTTGCATGTAAATCGGAATTAACAAAAATATATAGAGTTTTAAAATGTTACTGGTTTGTGTCTCTAATTCAAGGTTTTCTTTAAGCAACTCGATTCCCAATAGCTATAAGCATGCATTGGCAGTGATCTTAGAACTTGCCCTGCGTTTAATTGAAAGTTTTTAGTGGGCATAGGCCCGCCTGTGCTAGTTTGTGGGAGCCTGGGTTTCCGAGGCTAACTGCTTCGCGAGTTTGAGCAAGAACGGCTTAGCATTAATAATAATTTATCACAAATAAAATATTTTCGATTCCACAGTTTTTGTACAAACACTTGTCAAAGGAGTGATTTGACTATTTTCGCTTCTTACAGAAAGGAAATCAATACTAAAATTATTTGAATTAAATAATAATTCAGAGTGAAAATAAATGTGTTATGCTACAGAATGACATAATTTTTTATTTTACATAAAGTTATTTTTATTAAAAATACAAGTACTAAAAGATATGCAAAAATTTAGGTTAATTTAACTCCTTTACTGCAACATTCGACTAGGCCTAACATTTATACTTCGCAGAAAAAGAGTTAAGAATTTTTTTAATGTAAATAATTTTTACTTAAAATAGCAAAATCAATACTTTGACATGTGCTTGCACGAAAACTATGGAACCTAAAAATATTATATTTGTGGGAAATTACTATTAATGTAATGTGTAAAAGTTGGACAGCGTTTGGAACAATTATAAAATATGAATTATTTAGTGCAGAGCAGTCTTAAATGTAAAATAAGAAATAAATTACAATTGTGTCACAAGAAACACAAAATCAGTAACATAAATTTTAATTAATGTGACTGCAAATTCCTAACACATTCTGAACTAAACAAAAACCTTCATTTTGTGAAATATGTTTATAAAATCAGCATTTTTAAAAACGAAATCGTTCAATACCTGTTTAACATATGCACTATATTTTCCAATTCCCGTACACTATAATGTATCGGATGCACATGGCTTTCGCTGATAGAAAATGATAAATGAGAACACGAATTTCCCAATTTTGTTGACTTAGTAAATAACAGATGCTTTTTTCAGTATTTTATTCTGCAGCATAATCATTAGTTTCTTGTGGCAAATAATCTGCTATTGTACGTTTGTGAAATACGAATCTAATGTTTTAAGTTAACATTTTAAAAAAAATTGACTTTTTTCCTTCTTCGTTCAGAACTATTGCTACAATCGTAAACATAGCTTGCATATCACTCTATCCTACATAGGACTGTACTGCTATTTATAGGTACCTAGGCTGAGACAATATTGCACAACAATCCACCCCTTGAGAACTCTCCCCACAGAAAATTGTCAAAATTAACTCGCAAACTTGCGTGGTAGAGATATTTTTTAGCTGTAAAAAAACCAAGTATTTCGTTTAGTTAATTTAAGAAAAAGAATTTGCACCAGAGTACACTATTCAAAGAAAAAAATTCTCGCAGTAGTCTAATTAAAGACAAAACTTTAGTTTTATTGTTATGTTATTTATTTGTTTGTGGTCCTTTCTGTGTTGAGGGCACCTAGGCTGCAGTCTAGATAGCCAGCGCATTTAATTAAGCCCTGATTTTACACTACAATTATATTGAAGAGACACCCAAACATAACCAAGGTTTATTCTCCCTGATATCTGGTTAGTTACGTTAAATTGCAGCAATGCCTGTAATGTTGCTCTCAGACAATTCTAGCACTACGTTTACATGGTGCGTGGTGAAGAAACTTGTAAGTAAAGAACAATATTTTCCCTAGAAGTCCACAGTGTTTCTCACCAAAAAAATTACTGTGATACTACATTCCAACTAGGGCTTAAGGGTGCCGCCTGGAGAAGGGTATGTTTGTGTGTGTGTGAGGCGAAAATCGAAAAGTCGCTACGAGCGATGTTGATCGGCACATGTCCTGTGATAACACCTCTACGTCTGGAGTTGTAAACATGTTATAGGTGATTCGGAATAAAGTGAGCACTCAAAAAAGCCCTGATTAATTTATATTTTCTGCCAGTTTATATCTTTCCGCTGCATGTAAACATCAACATTGCCAAGTGATTTTATTTACATAGGCTTGTATAATGTTTACATTTACATTACACTGCTCCGATAAATGTTATCTACAATATCTACTCATTAAATGCACGGGTGCTGAATATATGCTGTACTCAGTAGTAATCTTAGTTATAAATACCTGTGAGTAAATGCCTTATAACTCTGCTTTCTCTGTGTCTACTCGAATGGCGCTATTGAATCTCGTAAATGTATGCACAGTATATTCTAACTTTTAAACTAAAACTGCCACTAAAAACACACACGACACACGCAAAGAATACAAATTCCATTCAGCATACTGCAATGAACGACGACGACGCACGTAAAGAGAAACAATAAATAACGTATTTTCTTAATGTGTGAAACAGGGAAAAAAATGCTGTTTCTATTTCCAGATACTCAGACTGGCGATCATAAAACAAAACAACTTACATTACTAATGACTTCACATAATTTAGCAATGATATTCATAAACAGTCGCTTCTAGTACTTTTGAATGTGTTTATCAAAAACCAATATTCATTACACAATGGACAAACAAACTGAATAACGCAATTCGCTTCCAAGCGAAACTTGACGAAGTGGCGAAAACCTAACTCTGATGCCATCTGTGGTGGAACTTTAAACTACCTCTGTGGGGCGAAGCATTAGCGGCGTCTGCCAACGACAATCGGCTCGGTTGCATCGCTTTGTGCTTGCGCTAATTAAATAAAATTATACAGTCAGTTGGTATGTCAATAAGAACTTAAATAAACATTTTAAAGTATATTAAATACAGAGAGGTCGTTTGCATTTGATATTGTTTCACTAGTGCTGTATTCAAATAAGAAAATACACGGAACTACATGCAATTATTCGCTACCAACCATACAAACAATAATGTAACTGTTGTTAATGTTGACTTATATGCAGTAACGACTAGTTATTTTTTTCAAAGATTAAATCTTTAGTGCTCACTTTATTCCGAATGACCGATAGTATTCTCGCCGCAATGTTTTTCCTGTAGGACTTTAATCGGTGGCCTTACCATTTTATTGAACGCGTCAATGTGGCGAAGTCCAATGTACTTGTAGACCTCAATTTCGAAAAAATCCATTACTTATATCTTGAGAAACAACCGCGTGAAAAAGTCATTTTTAGCCTAGTTCTAGTGCTTTAAAATAATGCTTCCAATGTGCGTGGTGTCTTGAAAGTCACATTCACAAGTACTTTGAAGTGTGTTTTCTTTTCGTAGATAAGTGTTGTGGACGCATGTTTGCTGGTCACTGAGAAAAAACGTAACTCCGAACACACTGCACACAGTTCAAGCGCTATCCAGGCGGCAGCCTTAAGCACATTTACTTTTTTTTATAAAATAAATATTAAATTTTTTTTGTAAAATGATATACAGGACCTATTTATGAAAAAATTACATATGCTTTACACATCTTTTTCGACTGTCTAGGTAGTTAAAATAACTTACGAGATTAGGCTAGGTAAGAAAACTTTTCAGCTTGAGGCGTTCAAACGTTATTAGAGAAAAGTTTTCAGGCGTCTGATAAACAGCTTCTCAGTCCAATCACAGTTTTAGTCTTGCTTGAGAGCAGAGTGAGCTACTGCTAACAAGCAAAACACACTAATTGGTGTGGAAAGAAATGTAAACAGTAGATATTCCCAAAGCCACGACAAAACCACAGCATTCAAATCAGCTAAGAAAAAAGAATCTACTATAAGAAATGTAAATAAAATAACATACAGCTGCAGTCATTACATTAAGGCGGCTAAATTGTGAATGGCGTGTTTGACTGTGTGAGCCGGAAATTGATTAGGCGCCAGGAACGATGGCGGCTGGCACATGTACTGCGATATCGTCTGTACATTCGAAGTCGTAAATGTGCACGCTGTGTTCCCGACGTAACGTTTGTACTGTAGGCTTTTAAACTGCAATCCTATTGTTTTACTGAACATGTCACTTACAAAGTTCAGTGTAGTTGTAGACCTTAATTTTGAACGAATACGGTACATATAGTATATTGAGAAACAATGGTCTGAGAAAACCAATTTTAGCCACGTTTGCGGACTTAACTATAATGCTTCCAGTGTTAATGGTGTCTTAAAAGTCAAATTCATAAGTAGTCTGGAGTGCGTTTTCTTTCTGTAAATATGCACTGCGGACACACATATTCTAGTTTCTTAGAAAAAGACAAACTCCGAACACACTGTGTACGTAGTTACAGTGCCAAAAAGGCTACGACCTAATGAAAAGACTTAGCAAATGTAAGAAAAGCTTTTTTGAATTTTGCCTTTTTAAAGGCACTGAATTGTTTGTGGCGTTTAGACATACTATGATGATAGATGGTCAAGTGACTGAATAAACCTACCTAATCCCAGCGGGTTACTCACCAAACTGTCTGTGTCACATATTTGTCTTCAGATGAGTTATGACTTACAGGCTGTAGATTAACAGGATAAATTGGTCAACCGTTTAACTAATTAATAAAAGGACAATTATTTAAAATGTACTGTACACCTGCGTAGTGTCAAAATTAAAAGTGCATTAAGTTGCATTATTTGTGCTTGTTGGAAGGTTTAAATAGTTATTTCTTGTCATTAATGTAAGAGTGAAGAGTTGGAGTGGAAATACCAAAAAGAATAAGCATACATACATATACAAACAAAAAAGATAAAAAATGTAAAATGAAGGCAATCCTTTGTCATTGCACTCACACTTTACTAATAAATCTTTTGACAATGAAAATACTATTCTTTTCTTTACTTCCACATCCACGGGGTTAGACGTGGTGGCCGAATGGTCAGACAATTTGCCTCCCATCAAGTCAATCTGGGTTTGATTCTGAATTTTCGCATGTGGGAATTGTGACAAACAATACAGTAACAAAAAAAAAGTAACAAATATTTTATATAAAATGTTTATAAGGCCATCAATTTAATTTATTTATGTAATTTATGTTATATATTTTAAGTTTAATTATGTAACTTATTTCATATATTTTAAGCATAATGGTGTATTGCCGTAAAGATAAATAAATAAATACTGTTAGTTTACGTGTTTTCTCGGCGCTCTCCCAAATCTCCTGCCACTGCTCCGAATTCACCTCGTGTCACCCCTCACCTACACCTCGATGTTACGTGCTAACCAAAATCTGTCATATTAACATATTGGTTTGCAGAACATTTCGCATAATTTCTTTAAGTTGCAGCAGTAATAACAAGGCACAAATACCAAAACTATAAATATACATTTGGTAACTGACTCCATAGTTCTAGGGGGATTTGGACCCAGCGAGCTCCCCCCCCCCCCTCCCCAACCACTTTGGTGCGCTGCTTGCTTAGGAAGGTGAGAGGTGTAGAAGAAAGGATCCCACCATTGCGAGGTATAAATGGTTGGGATGCGACAGATGACAAGGAGAAGGGTCAAATGTTGCAGGTTCAGTACTAGTCAACAAGGCAAAGGATAATTGGAACAGGAGACATGTAGGGAACAAGGGGTTTTGTAGACTGTTTCGTGTGAGGAAGTACGATACAGAAAGGGTGATTTAAGGAATTGAAAAGAAATATGGCAGTAGGGCCAGATAAAATAGGGTGTGGAGTGGTCAAGTTTGGTGGGGGAAGAGTTGATTAAATATCTAGAGGAATTGGCTAGTAGGTGACTAAAAAGAGGGTAAGTTGCTGCAAGGATGGTATGAGGTGTTGATGTTCCCAGCATTATTGCAGGGTAAAGATAAGGTGAAGGCAGGCAGTTACAGGCAGGTGAGTCTTGCATCATACAGGAAAGGTAATGGAGAGATTGAAGGTGCAATATTTGGTAACAGGTCATGAACGCCAGAACTCGGCTACAATAGTACTAACACATTTTTAGAAAACGATACTCATTCAAGAGTCAGTTGGCAGGTTCACCGGAGGCTCTAGTTCAAGCAGTTGGTGAGGAGAAGTAGGTGCATGACTGCTTCGTAGACTTCGAGAAGGCTTATGACAAGGTTCATCATGAAATCTTGATGAAGTTTAATGGACTGCTAGATAACAAGTGGATAGTGGAATGGATTGGGTACTTTCTCAGGGGTCGGAGCTAGATGACGAAAATGAGAGAGTTTTTACTGGAGGAAGGATATGTATCATCAGAGGTGTCGCAACGAAGTGTGCTAGGTCCTTTGTTGTTTACCATTATGACAAATGACATTAATTTGGATATTTTTGGCAAAATAAGATAGCCTAGCTACTGAACGATTGTATGAGAATACGAAAAGTGGGTTGCGGAACAACTTGCACATGGAATTCAAATTAGTTTATTCCTCTAATACAATACGGTTTATGGCAGTGACATTTAATTCACTAACACACAAGCATTTAACATGAAGTGGTAACACATTAAAAAAAAAAAAAAAACCTTCTTACAAGTTAAATAAGACATTGTCAGGATACAGTCATTGTAATTGAGAACAAGATGAAGTTAGCGATCTTTACAAGGAAGAGTGCCCAGCTGACAAAGACGACATAGGCTACAGATAACATAAGTAGCAAAATATAAGTAACTTAGGAGTGATGCTGTAGAATGACCTTGATTGAATGATATAAATAAAAATAAACAAAATTAACACAGTGTAGGAGGTTGGTGAAGGATAAGTTGCCAGGTAAATAAGCAGGGTACAAGAGCAAAATTTCAAAGGAGAAGAGTGTGCGGTAGACGGCCTGTGCTCATTAGGACGGTAGGAGAAAAGAATATATCGCAACAGGAGTTGGTGACTGTGAGCAGGGTTGAAAAGTTCGAGAAGCGTTAGATTTTGAAAATAACTAGACACCGGGCAGCATCCCAACTTTGAATGTTAGATATTTGGTTAGATAATTTAAAGATAAGATGAATTTGAATGTTATTTTTAGTCTGAACAATAACAATACAGTAATAATGAACTATGTCAGGAATTTGCCTCACCTCAGAAGAAACACTAACAACTTCAACAAATTTCAATTCCATAATATATCGTATAAAAGATCTGCAGCACCTAAAAATTATAACAAAGTAAAACATTTGTTCTTTTGGGACAATTATTTACATCTGTATATATCACAAGTAAACTCGAATTCTAGGTTAAAACGCGTAGCCTAGAAACTACCGCGCATTTTCTGTTGTCATCAGTGAAACCACAGAAGAAATCGGGAAATTTCAAAGAAAAAACTTTAATGAATTGGAAAGCATTCATGCACACAATCCGCGTTCCGTTACTTCTGAATTAACTGATTCAGTAATCTCAATAAGGTCAGCAGCAGTTCCAAAACTGCTGAGATTACTACCAGTTGTTTTCGCGGGCTTTCGTTTACGCTCCCTGTGCGAGGCTAGACGGCTACTGAGGCTGCCTTCCCTTATTCACTGATTTCACTGATATCACTGACAGTTCACCAGTGTCCGTGAACAATAAGCGAACAGCGTCAGTAATCAGCAAAATATTTTGACCGTCAGTAAATAGATAATATCGGAATATTAAAGCAGTAAACATTACTGCAATGTACGTTGCCTAGCAACCACATCTCTGGCATATCTGTGATTTCATTCTTGCGATAAACTGTGACATGCGTGACACACACGCATCTATCAGCGACCGTTGGCGCATCGCAGCGGTGCCACAGTAATGGTGTTAACACACCCAACTCAGCAAGCCGACCGACGGCGACAACTAGAGGGCTACCTTAATATCGCCACGTGGGTAGTAACAGAACAAAAGGAAGTAAAAGGAGCCACCACAAAACCATGCTCAGGCAACACACACACCTGTAGCACA
>PNEQ01038923.1:0-12415 GCA_003012365.1 Medauroidea extradentata | reverse complement strand
CTCGGCCGTGGTCGGCCGCCTTCGTGCCTCCTCCCCTCCTTTCCCCTCCTCCCGGCCGTCTGCCGGGTGGAGAGTTGCGTGAGCTGGGCCACTCGTCTCCACGCTTTCGTTCGATGCGTATGTCCGCTCGCCTCGAGGCCGTCATGGCACCGGAGCCACGTCTTTTAGTAAACTGGTAAGCTTTCTCTCCAACTTTTGTGTTAGTTTAATTATTGTCTGCTTTTCCCAGCGTTTAGTTTCCGTATGCTTTGCTCGTTTGGTGCCATGTCGGCCGCGAGGGGAGCGGAACTCCGCGACGTCATTCAGTTTCTCAAATGTTAATTTTGAATATTTGTCTGTTAATTGCAACTGTAAACTCCATTTGTTTGCCATACGTTCATGTGTTAATCTTTTGCCGTGTACCGTTTAAATGGTCATTAATTAAATCACTGTCTTTCGCCTACATGAGAGTATTCCTGAAAGTAGTGTAGTACCTTGAGTGCCCTGTTTGATCGGCCATTAGTGGCGTGAGTTGCGACTGTGGGTGTGGGGGTAACGAGGATACTTGGCTTTATCAGGCCCGTTGCCGTTGGCGACCCGCTTGAGTGATACGATACCTGCCTTGGTTTATATAGTAATAAATTGTGTCGTGAAACGGGCTCAAAGTCACCTCGGTAGAGTGGAGGGCTCCCTTAGTCAAGAAGCCAGCTCCGGGGATTCGGGGGGCCCCCTTTGCAAGAAGCCAGCCCCTAAGGTGGGAAGGTGTAGAGTGTGTAGTGTGCAGAGAGTCGGGAGCCCAGAGAGCTTCCAGTGTACTCTGAAGAAACTGGGCCCAGCGAGCCCCTTATATACCCCGAGTTAGGGGGTCTGGGAGGGAAAAAGTCCCGTTAAGTGGGTGGTAAGATGGCGGAGGCGGTGGAAGGGATGTCTGCTGCTGCAGGGTCGCCATCCTAACACCCACGCATTTCTTACAAACACGTGATCCGGAAAAATGGCGCTTAACTTCCCTGCAGGTCTCAAAATTACAACAACTATGCCGTGAAGATAAAAACATTACATTTATACCTTTTCATAACAAGAACACACTTCAATTATTTACAGAATCTTTTATGCACTTAAAAACGTGTATTATTATTTTACATCTCTTTGCAGTATTTCAGTCCTGGCATTGGCAACTGTGGTTATTATTTACAAAACACGTGGCACATATTTATAACCTTAAATTTTCCCATCTCGGGACATTATTAAGACATCAGGTAAGTACAACAATACAGTAGATTCTCTATGTATTGAAACCTGATGGATTGAAATACCTGCATCCATGGAACACATTCTGGGGCTGATTAATTTATTTTACAGCATTTTAATACCACATCCATTGAAATCCCTCATGTATTGAAATTTTTTATTGGTCCCATGAGAAATGGTGGATAGAGAATCCACTGTATTACAACCCTTCTTATATCTACAAAATTTGGCATCGGAAAATTACGTTAACATAAGCGAGACCTGAGGTGCACTAGTGAGGCTTAACCTCCAAAAGAGACAAGCTCGGGAGGCGAGCGTCATATTAAATATCATAGCGGTGGGGTGTCAAAGTCAAGTTCAATTTTTTAGCTTACTATCAAAGTTACTCTCTCTCTCTCTCTTTTATGTCCTGTTGCAGACGCCATTTCATGAAAGAAAAACGCACTAACTTACTATCTTTAACGTGCACATACAGCAACGGCGTAAAAAATTGAAGCACACACGACAGTCATTCTTGTCCGGGCACGTAAAAACACAGAGAAGCAACGACTAGCTCTGCTTACCCTCTTTCGTATCTGTCTGTGCCAGCACCAGGATGTCATTAACAAAAGCACAATAACCAGGCAGGTTTTGCACTCTTGATCTTACAGTACCGTCAAAACTTCGCGTAAACAATCATTCTTGCACGGACACGGCACATACCCCGATGCACGACTAAAAATAGCTCTGCCTACCATCTTATGTGGCTATCCGTGCATGCGCCCGATGTCATTCACCAAAGCACAATAACCAGGTAGGTTTTGTGCTGCATGTGACAAATAGACCCGTTGGCGGAATAATCTCGTATCACCTTATTTTATCAGTTAAGCATGAAGTCCGCTGAATGGAGGTCCGATAAAATGAGTTTACTGTATTAACTTTCCTACTATTGTGAGAAATGTGTTCCATGTTTTACAAATTTTGACTTTCTCGTACTTATATTGAAGTGATTTTCAGTGGCAATCCACATCACACCTTCAAAACTTGCATACACTCTTCGCTATTCTTTTTTCATGTCAATATTTTTTACTTTTTCGTAATTCACTTTCAAATTTTTGTTGGTACATGGACACACCAGAGAAAGGTTTGAACTCGGCTGCAACCGTCTTCCAGTATTCCTCTTTCTATTTCTACGTCACTGCGTCTATTTTTCACATTCCATAGAATAAGAACATTATTTAACTGCAGGGATGTGAATGTTTAACCTCTTTTGTCCATTGTTTACAAGCTAATGTTAACCGTGGAGTAAAAACGCATAATCATAATGTTAAACACCACTACATGGTTGTTAAATTTACAATAAGAAGCACTTCGTTATCATAAAATTCTTAAACAAGAGAAAAAGTTTTATAAACGCAATTGTTTTAACATGTACTTAAAAGTATCGTTTATATTTATAATATGGTCAGATAACCAATACATACTTTAAACAGACATTTTGAAACCAGCCATAAGTTTATTAACCAACACGTATTTTTTAAGGTTGCTCTGGTTTGTTCACAGTAAACATTTGACACTACATTCATCAAACATACTACACCAAAGTAACAAGACATTCATTTCAGTCTTTTTGTGCCAGCGAGATGTGTTTACATTTCAGAAACACATTTTAATTTTATGGAGCACGCTAGAGCACCGCACTATAGGAACCTGCTGCTCGATGCCACCACGTTTATTCGACTGCGTACGTAGATTCCTTATGTCAGTCAACCACCACATGGCAGCCACTGCCAAGTATGCCATAAGCAGACCTGCCAACTTCCAAAGATTCCCATCAGTAAGATTTCCAAAATACTTAAAATTTGACATAACTCAAGCACGTCATTATAAGTGCTGTGTATGATTAACCGCTATAAAAAAATAATTTTATTACTAATATTGGTCTACAAAGCTACTTACATTAAAACTGAACACACAAATATTTTTAATGTACTGTCAAATTATTTGCCACCATTGCTTGCATCATAAAACACACAAAATGCGTAAAATTGTTAGATACGTCCGTAAAACCGTAATATCGATATTTCAGTACAAATTACGGACAATCCGTAAACGTTGGCAGGTCTACATAAGGAAGAATCTAGGCCCGTGTAATGTTACGCAACGCTGCCTATTCATGCTACAGCATTCATTGCTCTTATTCGCTGTTAAAAATTTTGAAAACCTGGTATCTATTATAAACTTGTCCAGTATCAATTTCTTCAGAAAAATTATGCCTATTACATGGAACATATAGTTTTTTGAAAATTGTCGGTTTTACGCTGGTAACAGTTTTAACACAAACTAACGACAAAAAAAGAAAGTTAAGGAGTACAAGTCTGGTAGTTCGGAAACTACAAAAATTCAAATACGACAACTTTTCTTGGAAACCATGGCTTTACTTAGTAGCGAGGCTCAACTGTACTAGGTAATTAGTAATGAATTTTGCAAGATAAACCATTATATTGCATTTCGCTTTAGTGCACCTGATCAGTAATAGTTGACATCATACAAATCTCAGTAGTCTAACATGTTTATTGCATCATTTGTGCACCAGAAGACATTACAAACTTTGTTCAAGTAGTAAACACGAACCTTATTTTCACACTTACGAAGTAATTTCTTCTTGCCAAGATCGTATAATCTTAGCATACGACCAACTCCTACAAGGACCTTCCCTTGGAAAGCACAAATTGCCAATGGAACTTCATCCATTACTGTCTTATGTACCAATTCCATGTTTGTACATTCTGCATTCACCCTTGAGATAAAAAATAAAAACCATTAGTATATTTTAGCAATAAATCAGTATTTTAGCAATCTAAGAAAGTCAAACATTTCACATCAGAGGTTCCTTAGAAAAATATCTTCACGTAAATCAGAAACTTACTTTCATCATGTATGAGAACACACAAATAATACATTACACCGTATATACTCGTGTATAGTGCCCACCACGATTTTTGCAACAAGTTACAGGGGAAAAAATTTTTGTGCCACATTAGTACGTAAAAAAACCCGGGAGGATGAACAGAGGGAGGGGTGAACAGCATGAGGGATGCCATAATGGAGTCGTCAAGGAAGGAGACGGGAAGAAACGAAATGTAGCTGGCAACATACAAAAGAAAGAGGAAAGATAACATTCACACTGTAAGAGTGTGAAGGCAGAGAGGGTGGAGGCGAGCCAAGGGGGTTGGGTGACTTTCTCTGCCAAGGTCCCTTGCTGTCTGCCAGCCCTCGCCACATGATGTGCCTTGCTCAGCTGTGCCAGCCACTTCCAGCATGTCCCCCTCTATGCCAATAAGCCATTGAGATACCATCCCCCTAGATAACATGCCAAACAGCAGCAAGCTTGCCTTGGGCCTTGGTCGATACTTAGCAACGCCAAGATTAGCAGCCTGTTATTACTGTGCCTGCTAGAAGCGGGCTCAAATGTCCATTCATGTATTTATGTAAAAATACTGATTCTTGCTTATAACACTTTCCTGCATATAACACTTTTTTTTTCACAGGTTCCTTGAAAATACTATAACAGGAAAGAGTTCATGTTCATGAAAAGTCAATTTTTTCTGAACAAGGGTAGGATGTAAGTGCCATTTTGGTGGATTTTTAGTTATGACATAAATCAGATTCTATGTGCCATTGCCTATATATAACCTGTATACCTGTATAAGGATCTATGTTCACAAACACTTCATGAAGTTGCAATATGTGTTCATAGACAGCGCACGAACGTATATTTTGATCTATGATCCACATCACTATTATTGTCTGTATGGCCACTAGTAAGCCGTTTATTTTATTTGGAATCATTGTTTTTTGCAAGTGTTATTTGCATTGGTCGTGGTTATGTCTGGCAATGAAAGTAATAGGAAACTGAACAAAAGGTGAAGGAAGACTATACGATGAACGAAAAAAAGCAGCAAAATTATGGAGTAGAATATGTGAATAAATCAAATCATCATCCCAGCCAAACAACCTCCAAAGGCAAAAGTGTCTTGCAAGTGCACATACAATTGCAAAGTACAGTCCTAAACTGCAGCTGTTTAATGTCTGTATGATATTGATCATCAGAAGCAGAGCTGCCAACCTCCAATCACACTTATCAGTAATGGCAGTTAAATGAAAAGAAAACGCGTAAATCAGGCCCGGTAAAATTGTTTCCAAAACCTAAGAAACACACAAAATTTAACCAACACAATAATACAGTATGCATTAAATAACCAAATATCTATGTGCTTATTATGTGCATAAGAAGAACCACTGAAACAATATATATTTCTATATACTGCATTAATGCAAAATAAATTTGCAGCCATATTTTCAGAATCTGGCAGCATGATTCTACACAAATTTCAGAATAATCTATTGCCGACGGTAAACAATGTTAAACTAAAAACCTACATAATTTTAGGCAGTTTTAAAGTAGCCTGTGAAAGTCAGATCAGGTTTATTAGTTCATATGACAAGGATGCTCAATTACTAGTGGTAGGCCTAAGGTAAATTCCACTGCAGGTATTAATTAATATATTATGAACGAGTTTGCAAGGAAAAATTCATATTTATATGCTCCTTAGTGATATCAATGCAACTAGTAGCAGAAATCGTCCCTTGCCAAACTAGTAACATTGAGCTTATTAACCTGTAGTAGAAATAACTTACCATAGGTTAGCAAGATTGTGAATGCATTCAAACAAATAGTTCGGTTCACTTAGGCCTTCTGGGTGCATGCGTGTTTCACACTGATTTGTAACCAAACTATTTGAATTACTTTGTAACTAATTATGACCGCACAGCATTTGTAACACTCGTTTCTTCACGTGCTACAAAAAACCACCACGTACAATTGAAAAATCACACGCATATTCATTACAAAACGAGCGGCGGTCGGCTACATTCGAAGAGGTTACACATGGTCAATCTTTCTGAAAGCCGGGACGCAAATGCTGAATAAGTCGGTGGATTTATTTATTACGCTCCGCTTCTTTTCACCACACGTTTTATCTTTACAAACGTCACGAAATAACATATAATTTCCTTTAACCAAAATATTCACACCAACGCATCCATCTTCATTCTCAAGACAAAAACGTATAGATAAATAAAACTGCTTGCGAATGAAAAATAATACAAGCTATTAAAACTAACGTACTAAAATTATCGTGCCACGTATAGACTACGAACTAGTACCGTAGTTTAAGTAAATGTAATAGTTTTATCGTAAAAGAGACAAAGGTCCATACCATAATTATGTTAAAACAAATAAATGCTACCGAGAATTATGCGCACGCGCAATCAAACGATGTTTACAAATGCATGCACGTAGCAATCACTCAAAAACGCGATTTTTTATTGTTACGATGCAACAAAGTCCTGTTTCCGTAATAAACTAAAGATCATCCGTAATCCCGTAATACGATGGCTAAATCCGTAATAATTACGGAAAATCCGTAATACTTGGCAGCTCTGCAGAAGCAACAAGCAT
Organism: Medauroidea extradentata; assembly: GCA_003012365.1. NCBI lineage: Eukaryota > Metazoa > Arthropoda > Insecta > Phasmatodea > Phasmatidae > Medauroidea > Medauroidea extradentata. Next base: position 5,685 of record PNEQ01038923.1, on the reverse strand, counting down.
ACTTACTACGATTTATTACAGTGAAAAATGTACAAAAGGATTTATTACAGTGAAATATGTAAAAAGACATAGGCATGGAACTTACAATGATCCATCAAATAGCTGGCATCAGGCAACAGTTATTTACTCAGTTCCTGACTGTAATGGCGATGTGGTCCACGTGTGTAAACAAACTTTCCGAGAGATTAATGGTCTTTCAATAAAGAGAGTTCATGGGCCGGTGGAGCTTACAAAGTCAGGAAAATCTTTTTACACTTAGAAATTGGGAAACAAAACTCATTGCAGAAAGTTTACAGCATCTCATAAAAAAAAAAAAAAAGGCCTTTGTGAATATGTAAACACCTTCCCCATGATGTTAGTCACTATGGAAGAAAGAAATCTACAAAAGAGTAATTTAGCCAAGACTAAAATATTAACAGATTGTACCAGTCATACAGGTACCCAGATACACACATAACATTCAAGTATTTTTACCTTGTTTTTAAGAAGGAATTTACAAACTTTTTTTTTTCACTCATCACATTCTCATACTTGTGGTATTTGTGACAGTCTTGTTGCTGAAATTGCTGCTTTTGTGGGTGAGGCTCGAAAAAACATCACAAACAACAAAAATTGCACAGTCAGAAGGCTAAAAGAGCTAGGAATATAATGAAGGTAATGTGTACAAAACTAACACTATTTCATACAAATATAAAATTATGATATTTCCCCACTTGAACAACCTTAAGTGGACTCACTCAGACGATAAAACCATAAAATAGGATTCCGATTTCAGAATAACGTAAGCTAAGGGAATAAAATATATTTTTTACAAAAATTGAGATATATAGGAAATTTGTAGTTACGTGACAAAGAGTTCATGTCCATGAAAAGTCAATTTTTTTCTGAACAAGGGTAGGTTACACCTAACTTTAAGACATGTTAACCAATAACTTATCTATATATCAATATTCAGGATGTCCAGCAAAAGTGGTATTTTAATTTCCAGTACATTTCCTGAGAAATTCTAGTACAGTTCTTGTGCTACCCAAGAAGGCTCACGATAGCCATACAATTATTATGTTATTTTTAGAGGTGGCAAATGTGTGTGAAATATGTACACTAGACCCCCAATTATACGAACCTTGGATTTAACGAAGGTAGCGATTCTACGAATACAATCTCAGTAACCCTTAGAAAATAACAAAATTATCTGACAAAAAAAATTTTAAGGAATTACGTTGACAATGAATAAAACATACTGTATCTAATTCACTGCATTAAAATGTGAATTGTAGAGTTGCAGTTATTACTTGGTAAGTCACAATATTAAAAATAAAACAAAAATAGTGAAAATCCGTTAAATAATGTGGCAGTGACAGTTTGAAAACAGCGCGGCGGTGGCGCCGCCTGTGCCAAGCCGGCCGGTCTCCAACTACGACGTATTAGGATCTATATTGAGGTCGTACTATAGACTTAAAGTTCCAGGGCATGCGCATATGCTCATTTAACTATAGTACAGCCTCCTTCTAGGCTGTTACACGCCTTATATCTCTCTCGTCTCGCGCCGAATGAGTTTACTTTTTTACACGAACCCTATAAATAAAAGTGTGATATTTTTCTTTATTGCGTTAACACCATACGTACTTTAAACAATTAACTTGGCACATAATTTGCTTAAACAATGCGTTACTGCGCGTCGTAAAACGTAGGTTTCACAAATGAGCACGATAATAGAGCTACCTATTTTCCAAGTGTAGAAACATTTGTCTCCGGGTATGTCGATCTTGGAAAATAAATAGACGTTCGTGTATTACGTGTATTACTCCTCATTTATTTTTACAGCATATACTGACTGTGAAAGTGACTATCTTCAATCACTTATACATGTAATTCTCAACGATTTTAGGTAAGAACGTCACAAAATGGCGTTCTTGGAACAACGTCGGTATATGCTATGGTGCCGCTATCTATCCGCCATCTTGTGAACATTCATACAGTTGCGCTATCTGTCCGCTCTGCACGCTACTAGTATCTACGTTCTCGTACAATTCATCAACAACGTCGAGGGAATGTTATTACGTTAAGTTATATAAAACTGCGCAATGAATAAATACATCCGCTTATTCCTTCTTTCTTTGGTGAATATTTTACAAGGGCATTTTACTAGTAAAGAATGACTACTTTTTTTTCCGTTAAACGCTACGCAAATCGGGCTATTCGCTCGTGAGAAGGCACTCGGCAGCTCAGTTTTCTCTCTTTTTTTTTAGGACAAATGTCGATTATATCTATTGTTTAGCGGTGTTCTTTTGATCGTAAGACGCCGGACTATTGATATAAATTTATATTTAAACTATCACTTGCGTTATTTTTCCGTTAAATGCTACGGAAGCCTGTCTATTCGCTCGAGAGAAGACACTCGGAATCTCGATTTTCTCATTTTTTGGGGACAAGGGTATGTCATATCTACCGCTCAACAGTGTGACATCTGGCTACTGATATCAATTTATGTTTACATTATTACGTTAATTAATTCCCCGCAAAATGCTACGGAAGTCGGGGCCTGGAGACACTTTGCAGAAAAAATGCAATTTTTAAAAATTTTCTGTTATGGAGCAAAAATAAGCCGCTATCGAATTTACGAAGGTAGCGATTTTACGAATGTGATGAGTGGAACCGTGAGTATTCGTAAAATCGGGGGTCTAGTGTATATTACTTTAGTCCAGTACAGTAGAATCCAGTCACAGCAAACACGGAATTAGAGAAAACACTTATAGCGAAGTCTTTTCGAAGAACAGTCAAAAAATAGGAAAAAAATAGCGAAGTCTTTTCGAAGAACAGTCAAAAAATAGGAAAAAAATTCCAAGAAAAGGGTGAATTTTATGAGTAGAAACATGTATGGTGAGTCGTGTGAAGCAGGCTTGCAGCGAGATTCATGACCATGTGAAGCAGGCTTGCGGTGATGTACGTGACCTTGTGAAGTACGTATTTGTTAGCTGGATGTACAGATTACCTTCACCCCTAGCGACCCTTAGATGACGACACAGATATTTGGAACAAGAACTGCGTGTTCTGACTGAATAACGCTGGACATATACAGTTTCTTCACTAAGAATAATTGCCTCCGGCTGTGAAATACCTGAGTGCACGTCTCTCTCACACGCACCCATGTTCACACACACTCACCCACGCTCACACACACACGCAGAAGAAATGCCGGGAGATACGATAGTACTGTCTCCCTCACACACGTACCCTTACAACTACTCAAACTTATCTCTGCTTAGCTTGCTACAGCTCATTATTCCGTAGACCTTAAGCTTCATGACGTAAGCAGCAAGAACGACGGATGAGAGGACGCTTTGGCGTTACGGTCTCCTGTGTCATTGTCAGTGCGTTTGCTGTTCTGATTCACCTTCATGCTCACACAGTTCGCCAACGAGTTTTTATCTTTTAGTTTAGTGGCAATTTCAACATTTACTGTACACTAATTATAAATTATAATTTAACACACTAAACGCCCCATAAACTTGAATGAGTAGCAATAAATCCTTGCAGGCCGGCCGTTACTTTGTTAAAATATCGTACACACCATCAGGAAGTGCGTGGGAACAAAAGTAAGTCACTTTTTTTTTGTCTTGGAATGAGTGTTTGGGCAGCCGAAGGGGGGAAAAAAAAACACGGATGGTGGGTTGGGTGTGAAAACTATCATGTCTAGCTTTAGCACTGTGTTTCAACAAATATTGGTAGCGCTCACGCTCACGTAGGTCAGACATGTTTGCTGTCGCACACAGCCGGAATAACATCACAAACTTGTAACCTCACTCAACGTCAATGCGTACACGTACGCCCACCTCTGTTATTACTAATTGGCTTCGAACTTAACTTTGTGCCGCAGCTAAACACAGTTCACGACTAGTGCGCGAAAATAAAGTAACTACCAACGTCGGCGTCACTTATTTTTATAGCAAATAACATTAGCATTACCTGCCCAACTTCCAAGCCGATTTTTACATGCATACCTGCCAACGTTTCAAAATGACCATCAGTAAAACTTTTGCAGAATGTCACATTTTTGCATAAACTGCACGCTGCAATTTTTCTGCCAAATTATATCAGTCACTATGTCTTACTAACTGTACACATAATAACATATATAATATTTTAAAAGTTTATCTGTTTTTAAAGTAGACCTTATTAAGACCTAAATATGCAAAGACAATTAATTGCCAAGTTATACTTTGAACAATTCCCTGTTCACTTAATGCTTTGAAAATCCATCATTCTTTTATAATTCAAAATGTACACTTGCATCTTTAAACAACCTGTATGCACGGTTACAAATATAAATTGTTTCACAAAGTTTGATATAAATCTCAACTAGTTTTGTTTATTTTATGTGGCATGAAATAGCCCAGTACCAAACTGGATTGTGTTTTGAGTTACGAAATACTATAATGTAATATTTAGCTCTAGCTACAGCGCCTTCAAAGTTAATTACGAAAATTCATGTTTGATCTGCGATTTCCACGTAGGCCTGTAACCTCAAATAAGTTAGGTGCTTCAAACCATCTTCCATAAATTACTAATAAATGCCGCACAAAAATTACGCTAGTAGTAATCATGAATCGTTAGTTATCATATAAAATATTATTGTACGTATGCTTCACAATAAGAGCAAATAATTTTTCTTTCAAGTTCGCGACCGTATAAACACGCGCGCGATGCATTTTCTAACTTCATAATTTTGTCGCGTCACACGGTAGTTATACGTCATATTCATTACAACAGCGGAAAAATATTTTTAGTTTCAAAGTAAAAAAATACAGCTTCCAAGCACACAGAAAAGCGCGGAATTGGACAAGAAACACTAAACTAATCGTTTAAAAATGCCCAACAACACGCACATCGCCATCTTGTAACAGCCCATACAAGAAATTCACAGATTGGCTGTTAGCTATAAAATACGCCAATAGGAAACCGGGAACAAAACACATACCAAATTTTGTTATTGGTTCTTATAGTATTGACTGTGACCAACTGCTGAACGCACATTAAAAACAAATTTTACGAGTGTTTATGCACAATAGCAAAGCGAAACACCGTAAAACACGTTTCATGTTGATACGCTTGCACAAAACAAATTTGTCCGCTATTCATATGTAAATAATGGCATTAATGTACACACATAAATGTCGAACGTCCCGAAATACGTAAAATTATGTTGTCCTCCGTAAAACCATAAAACGTATGTACACTAGACCACCGATTTTACGAATACTCACGGTTCCTCTCATCACATTCGTAAAATCGCTACCTTCGTAAATTCGATAGCGGCTTATTTTTGCCCCCCTCCCCCTCCTTAACAGAAAATTTTAAAATTGCATTTTTTTTCTGCAAAGTGTCTCTAGGCCCTGACTTCCGTAGCGTTTTGCAGGAAATTAATTAACGTAATAATGTATACATAAATTGATATCAGTAACCAGACGTCACACTGTTGAGCGGTAGACAGGGTTCCCACCAATTTGTTTCAGTAAATTTCCCTGAGTTTTCCCTGTTTTCCCTGTCAAATGATACATTTTCCCTGTACTTAAATTTAAAAAAAAAACATGCAGTACACTAATTACGAAAAAAAAATTTTTTACGTAATATACAAATATACCTACACTACTAACATAACAATATTGCAAGCAAATTATTTCCATT